>JABSNV010001367.1:0-63287 GCA_024085815.1 Flaveria linearis | reverse complement strand
ACTGGTGTCTTCTTCAACCGTTCGACACCCCATTTCCACAAACACAACCACAAACCCACAACCACAAACACAACCACCGCCACTCACCACCACCACAACCACCGCCGCTCACAACCACCGCCACTCACCACCACCGCCGCTCAACCGTTCGAGGCCAAACCGTCACCGCGAGCCCTCCCCGTGACACATTCATCTTCCACCACCACTGCCGCTCACCACCACCGTGGCTCACCACCACTGCCGCTCACCACCATCGCCGCTGACCACCATCGCCGCTGACCACCATCGCCGCTGACCACCATCGCCGCTCACCACCACCACCGGCCACACACAACCGCCGCTGCACACCACTACCGCCGCGGCACCACCGCGTTTTCAGTACGTAATTTACAGGTTTAAACCATAGATTTGATAGTTTTCCTCAAATAGATTTGATAGTTTTCCCAAATAGATTTGATAGTTTTCCCGAATAGATTTGATAGGTTTTCCCGAATAGATTTGATAGGTTTTACCGAATAGATTTGATAGGTTTTCTCAAATAGATTTGATAGGTTTTTCCAGATAGATTTGATAGGTTTTCTCAAATAGATTTGATAGGTTTTCCCAAATATATTTGATAGGTTTTCCCTTATAGATTTGATAAATTTTCCCGTATGTGTAACGTAGTTTGTCGACGGTTTATTATTATTATTAGAAATATAATAATAAATAATAATAATAATAGTTATAATAGTAATAGTAATAATAGAAATAATAATATTAGTAATAATAATAATAATAATAATAATAATAATAATAATAATAATAATAATAGTAATAATAATAGTAATAATAATAATATAATAATAATAATAATAATAATAATAATAATAATAACCGTCAACCATTAATTTTATAAACATTGTAAATAATGATAAATACGTTTTTTTTCGCAGATATGGATGCCGACGATGCTTTTATCCCCGGCATTGATGACTGCCCGACGCTGCAGTTCGAGCAGGGGACTACACCGTACGAGCGGTTCAGGACCCTGAGAGCACGTGTGCCAGCACCGGGGACCGTCCTGTCGGATGACTTCTTACAGCTCGTTGGAGAGCGCGGCCGGTTTTTGGAGATCATCGGCGAGGACGGCCCGTGGGAGCAGCTGTTCCGGATGACCGACGATGCCCATCGAGAGCTCACCGTGGAGTTCTACTGCACATTCACGTTCTGTCCACGTGACCAGGGACTTGCAGAGTTGGACGAGGACGACATAGCGGACGGTCGTGCGCCCGCGGAGGTTGCTTTCCGGTTGTTCGGGGTCCTCCACCGCATGTCACTTAGGCGGTTCGCTGTCGTCAGCGCCTCTACACGGAGGAGGAGACCCGACAGCCGATGTACACCACCGCCTTGATCCGCGGGCCAGACGACTCCGATCAGGTCTGGTGGCCTGCGATAGGCGACGGACCATACGGCGGTGATACGAGGTCCTCTCATATACGAGACCCTCTGTATAGATACATTCACCGACTCATCGCCACGTCCGTCGCTGGTCGTGGGGCGGGGACCGACAGGGTCAACGCCGCCGACCTTTTTTTTCTTCGGTGTGTACTCACACACCGACACTGCCACCTCGCGCACGCCCTCGCTGATTATTTTGCTAGTTATTATCATCGGCAGTCGCGAGGGGCGTTAGTGGGCGGAACATCGTTTCCCGGATCGCTCGGGGCTTGCGGTACGCACAGGTCATGTCTCAGCTCCCGCTACCTCCGACTCCTGTGCGCGTGGCCGGCCGGAGCACCGCCACTGGGATGAGGATAGTTCGGAGGTTCCCCGACGGCACGTGGCACCTGCTCACCAGATACCAGGAGCTCGTGCCATGGGTTCCCGAGCCGTTGGTGGACCCACCCGAGCTGGCGGGGGCTGAGGTCCACCTTCAGGACGCCCACGAGGCCCTTGACGGCGGGGAGGATCAGCCCATTCCCCCGCCGCACGACCAGGACCCGCCCCAGCATCCCCAGCGCGTGTACCACGCCGTGCGATTGCCTGCTCATGTTCTTGATATGATTCAGGACACACGAGACAGGGTCGCGAGGCTGGAGGATATGACCGCGAGGCTGGAGGATACGACCGCGAGGCTGCATGATATGATGGACTGGGTCATCCAGCACATGGTCGCGGACTATACCGCCTCGGGTACACCGTTGTTGTCACAGCCACCGAGGCGGTTAGACCATGACGATGCTGGCCCATCTGACGTGGGCAGGTCTGGTCTGGGCAGCGATCCGGGGATGATGGATTAGATAGATATTTTGTTTGTATTTTATTTCTTTTTGTATGTAAAAACTCGTCGTATATATATATATGTGTAGTTTCAGTTATGATGATTTGTATATTTGGTTGTGTTTGTTTGGTTGTGTTTCTTTGTTTGTTTGTTTTATATTTGCAATGTTGATAATGTTAATTGTATATGTTTGATAACAACTGATTTTTACGATTAGATAACCATGTGATAAAATAACAACCAACTTGTTTAAAAAATAATTAAACGCAAAAATTACTTGTAATATGACCATGAATTGCAGCAGCAGGGAAACCGACCCTGCATAACCAGTTTCAAAGAATCTGCGCTGCGTTTTGTCTCCATAAAGATTAAAGTCAACGCGTTCTGAATCAAGATTAAAGATAACAGATTACAAAGACTAATTAAGCAAACTAGAAAAAAAAAGATGAACTGAATCGCACGTTTGTTAATGATTAAAACCATAAAATAGTGTTTGTTAATGATTTTAAAAGTATATAAACCTGAGGATAAATCGGTGCACCACCATATGCAACAGCAACTTTCACACCAGTTTCATAGCAGAATTTCTTAGCTTCTTCAAATATCTAACGAAATAATACAGATCATAAGAACAATAGTTATATTATATATTCACGAAAAGATAGAAATGATGTGATGGTGAAACTAGTAATCGATAATCAATCATCATTTGTACAGACTAATAAACCATGATGACGTCAGAAAAAGATAGACCACACCACCGAACCATGGTGCAAGATCCTAGTGCCACAACCCTACCTCTCCCCCCAACCATCCTACTTCTACTAGCTAATGACTAAGGTGAGTACGTTAATAAAACTAAAAGTAATAAAGTACCTGGATTCTAGCACGACTAACATCCGCAATCTTTTTGCTTTAAAACAAATCCCAATGTTTTCTTTAACCGACGTATGAAACTTCCAAGCTGCTTCAGATGTTGTAAAGTTCACAAACGCAATATGTCACGGTTGGCCAAACCGTGACATATTCCATCATTACAAACACATACATGTACATACAACATATACATACATACATACATACATACCCTCTCTCAAGTCTGAACTCCTCAAATATTATTCGTACAAACCTCTTCCTCGTTCCTCCAGAAGCACAAGCACAAACCAAGTTTAGATTCGAATGGCGAAGCAAACGTCGTCCTTGGATCCCAACGCTCCCCCTTACCTGAGACTCCCCGTCAGTAGGCGTTTCTACGTCTATCTGCCACTACAAACCTACCCCTACAACGCCCATCTCTCCACCTACAACATCCGCCTCCAGCCATCGCCTCCCAAAATCTACCCACCCTCGCTAACCCCTATGCCCGCCGGTCCCAGAATCCCCAAATCCCGCCTCCGGATCACCAAGCCCCTTCCTTCTCATGATAGTATTTACACCATAAAAATTAATAATAATATTATTCAGATAGATACCAACTTGAAATCAATCGGAAGATACACGAAATCAAACTCCGATCGAATGGTGTTTCCCGCTTTTTCATTCTCAAGTTTACAGTGATAAAATTAAAATAAAAAACAATGTTTAATGCTTAAAAAATAAAAAAAATAAAAGCAACATGTCACGGTTTAGCCAAACCGTGACATATAGCCCCCTGCGCACAATCAATTCCCCATAATTACATACCCAATCATTGACTACGGATCCCCAGACATAACTGTCACGGTTAGGGCAAACCGTGACAGTTAGGTCTCACACCTGACCAAACGGTCACGTGGAGACCTAACCGTGACCGCTTGGATCGGTTTTCTCCAGGAAAAGACGGTGCGCCTAAAATTTCGGCTTTAAAATTATGACTTGTTACCTTGTGTTATTGTTGTATACACACAAGGATCAATCATGCTCTAAAACCGACAACAACGTGCAAGAGTCAAGCTTAATCCGATAACATGAATATGTTGGAATTTGAAGAGTATAAATCAAATGATTTTCAGTAAAAATGACTAACCTTAAAAAATCAACGATGTTGGATTTTTTGAAATAAAAAAATTGGGATTTTGATACCGACCTTGTTGAAGTTTTGACACAAACCCATTAAATCTTGACAATGACCTTAAAAACTTTTGACAACAAACGCTAAAAGAAATCAATTTAAAATTTTGAAATTATACAAATAAAAACGTTATGATAAACTTATTAAGATAAACCAAATAGTATCTTAACAATTAAGCCTATTATTACATTTATTCTTTTAAACTCAATTGCCTAAGGGGCTGTTTGGTAGGCTCTGAATTATTAAGTGCTGAATGGTTAAGAGGTCTGAATGGTTAAGACTCTGAACCTCTAAGTGCTGAACCAAAATGTGCTGTTTGGTTGAATCTCTGAATGACTGTACAAAATGACAATTTTACCCCTCTGAATTATTTTGTGCCGAATAAAATGTATCTGTTTGGTTAGATGTCTGAACTCATGTACAAATCAACCAACATCCAAATCAACATAATAAAACTTCAACAAATTAAGCATACATATTTTGATACTATAAACAAGATGATACCATCCTCATGTACAAATCAAGCAACATCAAATCAATATAATAAAACTTCAACAAATCAAGCATACACATTTTGATACCATAAACAAGATGATATCATTCAACAAATCAAGCATACAACATGATAATATTCCTCAAATTCAGGATCAATTTGAATTGTCTCTGTTCTTCTCTGACTCATTGTAAACCTATTTTGCAATACATCCAAACACAATAATTAAGAAACATGAAATCACTTCTAACATGAAACCATATACCAAGAGCTTGATCTCAGCTTATACTTCCAACTCTTTGACTCTTTACAATACATCACCAGCTAGGAAAACATTATTTATATCTTAAAATGATCAACAAGAGATTAACACCACCATAACATAAACAGATACTTATACTCGTTTCTTGCTAGTGAAATTAATGAGGTTACAGAGCAATAATATTCAGCAGATAAGAAGTATGTGAATCCTAATCATGTATGCATTTACAGGAAGATCTTCTAACATTCATATATTCAAATACTTCCAGGATATGATATCAAAATAAATATCTACTACCATCGAAGGTGAATCGAAGGTGAATGGAAGGTGAATTCAAATACTAAATCAAAACAACCAGCTAACTTACTATCGAAGGTGAATCGAAACAAGGGTTGCGTTCACTCTTCTCCCGTCTTCTTCCAGCTAACTTCCGTGACGGCGAAGTACGGCGGCGATAAGGGTACTATCGGGTTTTCGGGGAAGTTGAATTTGGTAAAGAGCTTTGATAATAATAATTATAAGGAGAAGAAGAAGGAGAGTGATTATGATGATGGTCGGAGGAAGAAGATGAAGAAACCATGGCGGGAGGCTGCGCCGGCGAGGTTGGGTGGCGGCGGCGAGAAGGCGACGATGAAGGTCGGGGCTGCGACGGGGCGGTGGCGAGAAGGCGACGGTGAAAGCAGGTGGCTGCAATGGGAGGGAGGTAGGGAGAGGGCTGCGGAGGTTGAAGATGGGTTGAAGATGGGGGCTTTTGTGTCTCAATTTCCATTCAGCATCTCCTTATATCTGAACTATTCAGCACTGAATGGTTCAGTTAGATCTTCCTTTTTTTTTAAACAAACACTCAAGGCTCTTAACGGTTCAGAGGTAGCCTCTTAATGGAACCATTACGAGGCTACCAAACAGCCCTAACACTTATTACTCCATTATCCCCACCATTTAACACTTAACCTAATAGTTAATAAATAATAAAACTACAATTTACAAAATTGAACATTAGCATTTTGGCGGCAAGTGAGGTGGTGTTCACCAGAATTCCTTTTTCCGGAGTCGCTACCATCGGATGCCCTCTGTCCATGGTTACACATCTCTTGCCTCTAAAATTCGATTCTAAACAACCCTATATACTCAATTTAAGTGCTTATTCTTAAATATTTTCTCTAGATTTTACTTTATTAGATTGTTACTTGTTGCATTATTATTTGATTATTTTTTAATCGGCAAACACATAGATACAGTTTGTTTTTTCAGATATAAATGTATGCAATCAGCGGATTATATCTGTAGACATCTGTAGAATAAGAGGTGGACAAGACCTCTTTAGTCTTTGACCTCTGCATTCTTTAAGAAGTTTTAACGTCTGTACACAACTAAAATAAACTGGTGGTGGTGGAAGGTGGTGCTGGATGATGGCGGTGATTATGGTGGTGGTGATGGTAGAGGGTGGGTGGTGGTGGACAAAGGACGGTGGGTGGTTGTGGAGGATGGGGTGGTGGTGGACGGTGGGTGGTGGTGGAGGACGGTAGGTGGTGGTGGTGGTGGTGGTGGAGGACGGTGTGGTGGGGTGGTGGTGGTGGTGGTGGACAGTGAGTGGTGGTGGTGGTGGTGGACGATGGTCGTGGTGGTGGACAGACCTTAGAAAATCTTAGAAGTGGTTGGGCAAAATCTGTATTAAAAAAATCTCACTGACGTTTTTTAATGAAACATCCTCATAAAACAAACATTCTACACATGGCAATGTCTGCATGTGGTCTGCGCAACGTAAATAGAAGAGCATGCACAAACTTTTTATAGAAAAACAAAAACCACCATACACTCTCTACTCTATACATACTTTACTTTTAGAATCATCACACATGTGCTCTGTAGAATTTAAACTTACAAAAATTTTTTGGTAAACATATATCATTTTACCATCAAAATGTTTCATTAAGAAAAATTATTAGATAATTAATTAGTGAATTAGTTCATTATGTGCTTGATTGTTGGATCATTCAAATTCGTCATGTGAAGTGCTGGTAGTACACAGATCTGTTTTGCATTGATTAACTTATTAATACATATTATAAAAAAAATCTTATAAAGTAAATAAATATTTAAATAAACAACTGCACCTATCGTATCTATAGTGCTAAAATATGGTAGTACACAGATCTTTGTTGCGTTATCCCAGGTTTCCAACTCCCAAGTATAGCTACTCGAAAGGGACACCACTTCAACCTACCTCCATTTACATCTATTGCTTTCGGATTATACGCAGATTTAAATCATACAACAATTCTAAATATCAATTTGATTAAAAATAGAACTAAAGATGATTATATTTTCATGATTTGTTATGATTTTACTGATAATTAAACGTTGCTTTTGGATTATATATTGATTCAAATCACACAATGAATTGTTATTAGATACGCTATAACATTTTTTTAATCCAAATGAGAATCTTCCGTGCACGGCATTATTTTTTTTACATATGTTTATAGCAGATAAATTCACAAATATATGTTGATATCAAGTCACGAAGAGTTACTCTACAATTTCTCTCTCTACAAATCTCTCTCTCTCTATGGTACCCCCTTAGTACCGACACCACCATCACCAACGGTCACCTCACCATCAACGGAGAGCACCACCTCCGGCGACCTCCGGCGACCACCGGCGAGCACCACCTAGCCACCGAGCCGGAACTGCACCCACCCACCTGCTCCCAACTAGCCACCGGCACCTTCGACGGAGCACCTCCGCCGGAAACACAACCTCCTCCACCCCACCTGCTCCGACCTCAACCCACCGGGCAACCTCACCCCAACGCACCCCACCTGCTATCACCTCACCCCTCCGCTTCCACCGCAGCCCACCTTCGCCGGAGCACCACAAACGCGACGGAACCGGAAACGGAACCCCCTTGCCGGAACCCCTTGCCGGACCTCCAGCGACGGAACCACACACCCGGCGGAACCAAAAACGCAACCGGAGCCACAAACACAGCCGGAGCCACAAACCCCCAGCCGAAACCTCCTGCCAGCGCACAAAGGCCACCTTACTTGGTGGCACATTTGGTGAGATCGTTTCATCTCGTGTTTTCTTATCTGCTTCTTTATCATTCTTTAACTATAATTATATTTCTAGGTTTAAATTGTTTGGATTGGTTAGGAATACCGATCTATAGGGAGAATCATCCTCTTTCGTGTGCCTCTGTTTATTGTGTTTGGCTATCTACCGTGCATTTTTCTGTGTTGTGTTGTATATTTCTTGTGCTGCATCCTCCGTTTTGCCTTTTACGCATACGTGACCTGTGTTGTGTGACCTGGGGTTTTGTTGACCTGTCTTTTGTGGCTGTTTACGGTGTGTCAGTGTGGTATAATAGATAACAGGAGTCTTTTTGATGCCTCGAGATCATGTTCGGTGAAGAGAGGTGTTATTACAGAGAAAAAGGGGTATAGGTTACGAGTGGCATCGTGAAATGTAGGAACCCTGACTAGTAAGTTTTTAGAGTTAATTGATGTGCTGAAAAGACGTAGGGTCCAGATAGCGTGCCTTCAGGAGACTAGATGGCGGGGTGGGAGAGCAAGAGAGTGCAATGGTTATAAACTATGGTATTCAGGGTCAGATGGTACAAAAAATGGAGTAGGTTTTCTAGTTGCTAAAGAACTTCAGGATAATGTAGTGGAGGTGAGAAGATACGATGATAGATTGATGCTGTTAAGAATAGTAATAGGGGCTGAGGTAGTGGCATTAGTTAGCGCGTATGCACCGCAAGTTGGGTTAGGGGAAACGGAAAGAAATAAGTTCTGGGAGACTTTAGATCACGTTATGGGAGACATACCCAGAGAAGAAAAATTATGCATAGGAGGTGATTTTAATGGACATATAGGAAAAGGTAATGATCATTTCACGTCGGTCCATGGAGGGTTTGGGTATGGTCTGAGGAATGAAGGCGGGAGGGAGCTCCTTGACTTTGCTTTAGCGCATGACCTGGGCATCATAAATTCGTTTTTTAAGAAAAGAGACTCGCATCTAATCACGTTTAGCAGCGGCGGGAGACACACGCAAATAGATTATCTGCTGATAAGGAGAGAAGATCGTAACTCGTGGAAGGACTGTAAGACAATCCCAGGAGAAACAATAGTGACTCAACATCATATGTTGGTGGCTGACCTACGCGTCAAGAGAGCAATTGTCCAACCAACTAAGAGGAGTAGACCTACGATCAGATGGGGCCAACTCAAAGACGAAAAGATTACCACCTTTAGAGATAAGGTCATACCGATGATCCAAACTGGGGCACAGGAAGACGCAAACCAAATGTGGGAGGATATGGCAACTACAGTTATGCAAGCAGCTAAAGAAACTCTTGGACTAGCAACAAATAGGACAGTAGGTCATAAGGAAGCATGGTGGTGGAACGAAAACGTACAGGAGAAGATAAGAACTAAACAACAAAGTTTCAGAGACCTTTTGCACTGTACTAATGACGAAGAACGAGCGGAGCTAAAAGATAAATACAAGGAGGCTAAGCGAGAGGCGAAAAAGTCCGTGTCAGAGGCAAAGAACATAGCGTACGAGAGAATGTATAAGCGACTAGAGACGAAAGAAGGAGAATATGAAATTTTTAAGATTGCCAGGGCACGAGAAAGTAGAAAACAAGACCTGAGAATGGTCAAGTTTATAAAGGCTGCGGATGGAAAAGTATTGCTGAAGGAGAACGACATCAAGGCGAGATGGAAAACTTACTTCGATAACCTTTTCAACGTAAGGAACCCTAACCAACAAACTGCGATTAGTATACCAAATCAACCAAACAAACAAAACAGGTGTTACTGTAGAAACATCACAGTAGACGAAGTTACGAGAGCGTTGAAGAAAATAGGAAGGGCTAAGGCGGTGGGCCAGACAACATACCGATTGAAGTGTGGAAGTGCCTGGGAAACGAGGGTCTGCAATGGCTAACAGACTTATTTACACCATCTTCAAAACCGAAGGATGCCAGAGCAATGGAGAAGCAGTTTCATAGTCCCCATATATAAGAAAAAAGGAGATGTCCAATGTTGTGCAAATTACAGGGGAATAAAGCTATTGAGTCACACGATGAAACTCTGGGAAAGAGTTATTGACATGAGGATTAGACGAGAAACTCAGATTGCGGTGAACCAATTTGGATTTATGCCAGGACGCTCCACAACAGAAGCCATACACGTCATAAAAGGATAATAGAGAAATATAGAGAAAAGAAAAGGGACCTTCATATGGTATTCATTGACCTAGAAAAAGCATATGAGAGTGTACCGCGTCAACTCATTTGGGAAAGTTTACGACTCAGAAGGGTACCAGAGAAGTATATCAAAATAATAATGGATATGTATAAAGGGGCAAAAACGTGTGTGCGAGCACCAGTCGGAGACACAGACTTCTTTCCGGTGGAAGTGGGACTACACCAAGGATCGACATTAAGCCCATTTCTCTTCACAGTAGTGTTGGATGAGATGACCAAGTCTATACAAGAGCCGGTCCTGTGGTGCATGCTGTTTGCAGATGATATTGTCTTAATATCAGAATCTAAAACGGTGCTTAACGAGAGGCTAGAACAATGGAGAGCAGCACTAGAGAGCAGAGGCTTAACGATAAGTCGCTCTAAGACTGAATACATGCATTGTAACTTTAGTGGTGAGGCTGAAGAGGATACACAAATCAGCATCCAGGGTATGACGGTACCGCAAACGTCTACGTTCAAATACCTGGGCTCGTACGTACAGGAGGACGGAGAGATACACAGTGATGTAGCTCACTGTGTGCAATCAGGATGGTACAAATGGAGAGCAGCATCAGGGATCCTGTGTGATAAGAGGTTCCCAGCAAAATTAAAGGGAAAACTTTACAGAGTGGCAGTACGTCCAGCTATGTTATACGGAACAGACTGCTGGGCCATAAAGAAAGCGCACCAGAGACAAATAGAGGTCGCGGAAATGCGTATGCTGAGATGGATGTGTGGACACACAAGATTGGATAGAATAAGAAACGACGTGATTCGACGGAGGCTGGAGGTGGCGTGTATCACAGATAAAATAAGAGATGGAAGATTAGATGGTTTGGGCACGTAAAGCGAAGGTCGATGGTAGCACCCGTTAGAGCAGTAGAGAACATTTCCGTAGAGGGTAGGAGGAATAGAGGCCGACCTAGGTTGACTTGGGACGAAATAATTAGGCGAGATATGGTAGACTTGCACCTCTCTGAGCACATGATCGAGGATAGGAGTGAGTGGAGACGTAGAATTAAAATTAAGGACTTCTAGCGAGACCGGTGGGTAGGAAGGGTACACGTAGATCTTGGGTAGGAAGGGTAGACGTAGATCTGTTGCGGCCCACCTGTCTTCCTATTTCTGCCCTTATACGTGATTCTACCCGCTTATTTGATGTACACGCTTTCTATGTATTTAAGTGATTTAAACCTGTGTGTTGTCTGACTTACTTTATGTTTGCGATTGCGACTATTATTTTTTTTCGTTACCGAGTCGGGGGTCTCTTCGGAAGCAGTCTCTCTATCTCCCATGATAGAGGAAAGACTCGCCGCCACCTACCCCTCCCAGACCCTGCTCTTAAGTGAAACTTACTGGGTATGTTTGTTTGTTTTTGTTTATCAAGTCACGAAGAGTGAGATATTAATGAAAAGGAAGCTCGTAATCAACAAGGGAATAAAAAGAAAGTAAACTACTCATGTTTGGGCCCATTTCGAGAAGATCCTTGTGGAGGGTAACAGACAAGCGATATAGATATTGCAGTTGAGATATTTGTGCAAGTGATGGAACATCTATAATGAGTCAACATATAAAGAGATGTAAGTAAAAACATGCTAATCTAGTAGATCAAAATACATTGTTTATGAAAAAAGAAGATGATGGTGAAAGGGTTAGTAGTGGTACTCTGAAAACATAGAAGTTCGATCCCTTTAAAGTTCAAAAAGATTTAGTTAAGATGATAATTAAGAACGGGCTTCCATTTTTTTTGTTGAACATGAAGGATTAGGGAATTTTTGGAGACGATTTGTCCAAGTGTTAATATTCCCTCATGTTGGATGATTGCTCGGGACATTCGTATGTATTGCTACATGGAAAAGAAGAAATTAAAAGTGTTTCACTAAAACTAAAGAAAGAGTTTGTCTTACTAGTGATACGTGAATTTCAAACCAAAACATCAATTACATAGTACTAGTAAGGAACCCGCGCGATGCGGCGGCGACGACATCGACATATTTCACAATGCGATATTTGTTTTCTGAATACAT
The DNA here is from genome assembly GCA_024085815.1 of Flaveria linearis. NCBI lineage: Eukaryota > Viridiplantae > Streptophyta > Magnoliopsida > Asterales > Asteraceae > Flaveria > Flaveria linearis. Next base: position 50,938 of record JABSNV010001367.1, on the reverse strand, counting down.
GCGTGACTTTTATTGTATAGTCTATTTATGCCATACGATATTTGTTTTCTGAAAGTGTGCACAACCTGGTGGTCTGTCCAAGTCTGAAAACAAGTTTTGGATCACTGTGATACCAGCTTTAACAATTTTTTTTTGTTTTTTTGATTTTTTAACAGTGTCAAGATTAAACAATATCAGTTATAATAAACAAAAAAACAGTGGCGAGACCTTCTAAACCATTTTCAATTGTTTTTAATTTAAATATTTTTTAATGAGTTTAAGAAATCAAGAACTAAAAAATAATAGCTTAAAGTAACTATAAGTTATCATGATAAGAGTATGTCATTTTGGAATCTAAAATTTAGAGACTTTATAGTATAATATTGAACTTCTAAATTTCGAAAACCAATTATATTCTTTTTCCTAAAAATGGAGAAATCCTACTACTTCCTCGCCTATGTGGCGAGATTTTTTGAATTTGTTTTTTACAAGAAAAACTGACGAGAATTTAATGTGATTTATCACTTACATGGCGAGTAGCGAGAGTTCATAAAAAATTTCAAGTGCATGGCGAGTTTTAGCCGCGTGGGGCAATCAGATTGGTAAGACAAATTACTAAAAATTATATTTTTAATAGATAAAAAAGAATAAAAAAGTAAAAATAAAAACACTAGGTCAAACGACCATTTCCTTTTGCAAAACATCCGTTATCAATGGGCGGTAGCTCGGTTCTGGTTGAAGACACAACACCACCACAGATTGGCACTCTGATGGTGCATGCTTTTGCTTTTCGACAGGCCGTCTCCTGAGTAATAACTCTAGGAGTACAACTCCGAATGCATATACGTCACTTTTATCGGTCAGTTTCCCTTGTAACACAAACATCAGTTTCAAAATAAAATTTGTAGCAGAGTCAAGTTATTTCACTGTTCATATATATAATACTGTTCATATATATAAGATATCAATAAATATAGGCAAAAACATAAACCTTATAATGATAAAACTTTTGCCAACTATGAGGAACAACGAGATGAAGACACTTCTTGTTTTTAGTTTAAAATTTCAAATAGTAAAAGACAATTCTTGTTCTTGATTTTGAATTTTGAACCTATAAAAAGACAATTCTTGTTTTTGATTTTAAATTTTAAGCCTAGTAAAAGACAATTCATGTGTTTTATTCTTGTTGGGTTCAACAATTGGATAAACTGAAGCTTTCCAAATCACAATCACACCCGACTGAAGATCTCATTGTACAAGTTCAGAAACCAAGTTGATTACAATAAAAACAACAATACAAGACAATACAAAATGACAAAGTCAAGATCAAGACAATTAGAAAAGTCAAAATTAGGTCATGTTGTACTAATAATATAAATAGACCCACTAGTGCATTTTTGCAAGTGTGGTTTTTTGTGTGTGTTTCTCATGGTGTAAATCACCACCCAAGGAGAAATCCTCTCCTTTGGGTGGGTTTGATTTCACCAGCCATTTATGATTCTCGTTGTAATTTGTTATCAACATCAATGAAATCATAACATTATTATTATCCATGTCTTTGTTCTTTGATTCACACACGTCCACCCATCTTAATTTTGAATTTTCAGATCTGAAAGTGATGAATCCAAAGATCCAAGCTCAATGAATCTGAAATATTGATTTAGCAAAATGGTATCAGAGCTGTTGGTTGCTGGATTCATCTAGTTTTTAGATCTGATTTCATCCTTAATGATGTCAAGAACAAAGAACACAAGAGGTGGATGGATCTGTCACATGTTTTCATGATCAACTGATGTTCTGACACAATTCATTGTAGTTCTCCCCCTCAGATTAAGCTTCTCCTAATGTATTTCTGATAGAGGATAGAATCTCTTTGAGAACACTTAACACATTGGATATGAGGTGTATCACTTTTGGATTACTGTTGTTCATATCACACTCAAAGGATTAGTATGTATTAGGCATATGATGAGGCTCTGAACTTCAATAAATTACATCAAGAACATAAATCAATCTTGAAAACACTTCAACTTATTCGAGTGTTCTCAAAGAGATTCTATCCTCTATCAGAAATACATTAGGAGAAGCTTAATCTAAGGGGGAGAACTACAGTGAATTGTGTCAAACATCAGTTGATCATGAAAACATGTGACAGATTTATCCACCTCTTGTGTTCTTTGTTCTTGACATCATTAAGGATGAGATCAGATCAAAAAACTAGATGAATCCAGCAACCAACAGCTCTGATACCATTTTGCTAAATCAATATTTCAGATAATAAGGCCTCTAAATAGGTTTTCAGGCCATTTGTATGTTTTGGAGCTTTGATTTAATTCCGTGAGCTGTATCACAAATGCTCGTGCTTTGAGTAACTAATGTAAATGTTAGCTTACTTCAACCACATGCACATCCATCAACATCAACAACATTATTATCAACATCAACATCAAAAGCAACAACAACATCAACAACATAATCAATGAACAGATGATGAACAGATGACATAAACAAACAAGAAAAAGAAAACATCATGAATGAGAACGATTGCAAACAACAGGCACGTCCATTTTGAGCATTCAAAACAAAAGAAGAAATCAACTTTGGTCCCGTAATCAATGATTTATTCAAGGATTTGTACAACTGTTAGAAACTCTTTCTGAAGCTCATGATACTACAATCAAAGATGATCTTTTGCACCCATGTCTGACTACTGAGCGGAACAGTTAGACGGACTTTAATCAAGGGGACCGATGATTATCTGAAGAATGTCATATTGTGAAGTCATTTCAGAAATTCAAATAAGTTGAAGTGTTTTCAAGATTGATTTATGTTCCTGATGCAATTTATTGAAGTTCAAAGCCTCATCATATGCCTAATACATACTAATCCTTTGAGTGTGATATGAACAATAGTAATCCAAAAGTGATACACCTCATATCCAATGCGTTAAGTGTTCTCAAAGAGATTCTATCCTCTATCAGAAATATATTAGGAGAAGCTTAATCTGAGGGGGAGAACTACAGTGAATTGTGTCAGAACATCGGTTGATCATGAAAACATGTGACAGAGAACTACAGTGAATTTATGTTTCAGAAATTCAAATAAGTTGATGTGTTTTCAAGATTGTTCTTGACATCATTAAAGATGAAATTAGATCTGAAAACTAGATAAATCTAGCAACCAACAGCTCTGATACCATTTTGCTGAATTAATATTTCAGATTCATTGAGCTTGGATCTTAGGATTCATCACTTTCAAATCTAAAAATTCAAAATTAAGATGGGTGGACGTGTGTGAATCAAAGAACAAAGACATGGATAATAATAATGTTATGATTTCGTTGATGTTGATAACAAGTTACAACGAGAATCATAAATGGCTGGTGAAATCAAACCCACCCTAAGGAGAGGATTTCTCCTTGGGTGGTGATTTACACCATGAGAAACACACACAAAAAGTCACCCTTGCAAAAATGCACTAGTGGGTCTATTTATATTATTAGTACAACATGACCTAATTTTGACTTTTCTAATTGTCTTAATCTTGACTTTGTCATGTTGTATTGTCCTGTATTGTTGTTTTTGTTGTAATCAACTTGGTTTCTGAACTTGTACAATGAGATCTTCAATCGGGTGTGATTGTGATTTGGAAAGCTTCAGTTTATCCAATTGTTGAACCCAACAATACTCCCCCTAAACTGATGCTTTCCAAACTCTAACTTTGAAGATCTTCTCTATCACATGTTTTCATGATCAACTGATGTTCTGACATAATTCACTGTAGTTCTCCCCCTAAGGATTATACAGCCTAAGTACTTCAAGGGTTTGAGGGTGGATCAGGTTGTGAAGATTCTGCTGGGTCTTATGCAATAGGAGGAGATGACACTGGAGCTGGGTCTGTGTAGGATGGGTCCAGTATGGCCTTGATCATGTTGGAGAACTGTCTAGCATCATCCAGCTTCTCTCTGTTCAGTACATGTATCTTCATTTGGCTCATAGTGTGTACGGCTTCAATGGGCAGCTTCTTCAATGACACATGCTCCTAAAAAGACACAGTTCACAGCCCATCCCTGTGACTCAGTAAAGATCCATCAGCATCAACCTCTAACTTCACAATGTTATGAAATTGCAAAGGAGTCTTCTTCTTCCTCCTTTGCTCTTTCTTCTTGATGATCCTGTCATAGGCCATCTTCAGGAGTTTGATGCACTTGAGAAAGAAGTACATATCAGCTTCACCAAGCTTATTTCTAATCTCCCTGAAGTGCCTTGTATATATGTAGTGGATATATGACTCATCTAGCATCTCACTTCATATCCACTGAATAGTCGAATTTCAGCTCCTTCTTTTCCTCCCCACTTCCTTTCAATCACCAACTCATAAGTTTTCTCATTATAATAAACATTTGAGATTGGCACAGAAGTGTGAGTACCAGCAACCATCTTCCTCTTCAAAGATTCAGTGGGCTTTACCCTAAGCTTAGGGAATACCACTTCTTCAGCTGGTTTTCTTTTCTTTTTCTCAAGGGGATTGACAAAAGATCTATCCTTTCTCATGCAGATAGTCTTTAATGATTTGAAGTTGTCAGTTCTCTTGAACATCCTCAGAATGTCCTCAAACTCATATCCCCTAAACATAGCCTTATGATTTATCAGTCTTAAATTGGCTAGTTCCTTTAGATCATGGATCATTAGAGAATTCACAAGAGCAGAGTACTCTGTGAAGAACTGGACTAATCCAAATATTCTCTTCACCATGAACATATTCCAATCACTGTCATACTTCCAGGCAATAATCTTCTGATCTGTCTTGCCTTTTAGAGTAGACACACCCTTTATCATTTCAGCAGTTGTGAGTCCTTCATATAGTTCTAGTTGTGAATGCTCAGCTAACCACTCAGGGTATCTGTGTAGAATGGGTGCCAGGGAATCATGATCTCCCTGAGTGAGGCTCATTTCTTGAGCTGAAACTCTAGTTCTTGGTTCGGTTCTTGTGATCTCCTCCTCCATCTTCTTCAACCTTTCTTTCTTTTCAAGTATCATCCTAAGGACAACAGCCCTTAGGGAATTGGTTTTCATGTTCCCCAATTTCTTTTAGTGAATCCTTCAGCAGACAGATAATCTTTCATCTCCTTATCTGTCATGCTGTAGGGATCGGGGTACATAGGTTGAGAAATGTAGCAGCTTTTTTTTGGTGCCTTGACCTCAGAAGCTTTGGGAGATTGAGCTTTTTCATATTCAGTTTCAAAAGTTGGATCTAGCAGCTTGTTTAACTTTTCTTCTTCTGCTAGCATCCCTTCATATGTCATCCCAAATACTTTATCAGGGTCATACCCATGATCAATCAAAAATAAGGCCTTCTTCATCAAATCATCAAACTTGGCCTTTTCAATTGATCAGAGACAGAAGGTTCTTCATTCACAGGGATTTTACTGATCACTGGCTCATCAACCATGTATCCACCTGGAATTTCTCCTTCTTCTAAGTCAATGACTTCTGCCTTCTTCTTCAATAAGGCTTCAGCTTGTTCATGTTTATCCAAGAATCCAGCAATAGCTGCTAGACTCCTTGGGTCATCTTTTTGCTTCTTCTTCACTGGTTCTTCTTCTACTATTGGCCTCTTTCCTTTAGCCTTTGCAGCAAGATAACTCCTTCTTCAGGCATATGTTTGCATGCTTGGGCCAGAAGAGGGTTCAGTCATTTCGGCCTCTTGTAGAGTTTCTTCAGATTGTTCCTTTTCAGGAATATGTGTAGCTGCAACAGCTTTTTCTTCTTCTTGTGTTTGCTGTTCACATAGCTTTCTGATCATTTCTTTTTGTTCATCAGAAAGTGACACAGCAGGAACCAGTTGCATACTCAATTCCTTTTCAATTGGCACTGGAGATTGAGGTATGACAACAAAAGGCTCAGTGTTAGTCCTTTGATTCATTATGAAGTCCCAGAAATCCTTATCAATGACAAATTCTTCAGCAGAGAACATGTCTAGGTCTTCTATCATGTCACTGAACTCAGTCTCTTCAGTGTGGACTTCTTCAGGCTGCTTTGGGTATACAATCATCTCCAAGCTAGATGATTCAGGCATTGATTCACTAGGTTTAGAGCCACTAGTTTCTGCCTCCTTTTCAGGCTCAGTGAATCTCATCTTTTTGGCTGGAGGGGTGTCATCACCACTGTCTCCAGATGATTCTTTATCACCATCATCTTTGTCATTCCCTCTCATTCTCTTTTCTTTCTTCTTATCACCTTCATCTTTTTTCTTTCTCAGCCTCCTGCTTTAGTTTCACAAGCTTTTCTAGCTCAGAGACTCTCTTATTGAGAACCTCCTCTTCCCTTCAAGGTTACGGATCATAGTGGACTGTTCTTCAATAAACTCTTTTTGTTCTTCCATGACTATTGTTTGGATGTTGAGAGTGTCCACATGACTACTGATTTCATCCTTTGATAGCCGAAGAGCCTCTTTTAACATATCAATCTCCCTTTCTTTTTCTTTCATTTCCTTCTCACGCTTGCCCTTCATTTCCTTCACTTCTCTTTCTTTTTCATCCATCTCAAGAAGTCTGTCTTGAATGATACCAGATCTTCTTTTCAGGAGAGTGTCCATCTTAGATATTTTCTTCAAAAGCTCAGAGATCATCTCATCTTTTTCATCTGGTTTGTTGATCTCTGATTCAGCAAAGCTCTCAGAAGGAGCAGCTTCTGAAGTCACCTGCCTTGCAGGCATGGGCATATGATCATCTTTATCATCAGATGATGATTTGGATTCATGAGTGGAGTTGGCAGAGTCACCAAACTCAGCATGAGTAGTAGAGGGAGAAGAGTGAATGGGAGATATGGGAGAGTGATGAACTGGTGAAATATGGGTGAATGAATGGGTGAGTGTATGGGTGATGTATGAGGTGAGTGTATAGGTGAGATATGGGGTGAGATGATAGGTTGAGGTTGGTGAGATGGGATTGGTGATCTTTGGAGTGATGGTAATGGTGAAGGCATAAATGGTGATACTACATCAGCTTCATGCACAGAAGGTCCAGTGTGAAGATCACCACCTACATCAACATGTGGTGACACTGACCTCTGTCTATCCTCTGAACTTGCTGCTTGTTCTTCTTCATGAGCAGGCTCATCAGTAGGAGCCTCTAATGCTTGTACTCCTCCTTAATTGATCTGTTGCTGCATCCATGGCAATAGAGGGAAGAAAGTACCACTGTAGAAGTTCCTTGGATCTCTTTTTATGATGTACCTGTAGGACTTGGCATTATAGTAAGGAATGTCCATCACTGGTCCTACTGGTGCAAGATCAGGAAAGGCTTCATTGGTGAAGCACTGTATAAATCTGGGGTATATAAAGACATGTGCCTTCTACCCTCTTGGATGTTTGAGACTAATCCATTGAAGACATATGCAGACATGTTGAATGGATGATTGGTGCATAAAGCACAAATAGCAGAGGAGGTTGTCACTGGGATATCATTCCATCCAGTCTTCCTCTTAGATAAGCAATGTTGATACGTGTGTATCAAAAATCTCCATTGCAGGTCTACCAACCCTTTCATAATCTGCTTTCCTTCATAACCACCCTCATAGCCAATGTTGGCAAAGAAGGTCATGATATCATCATCTTCAAATTCTATAGGGGAGTCTGCATCATCTCCAAACTGTAGACACTATCTTATAGTTTGCTCAGTAATGGCTAGAGAATGATCATCAGTGATTCTTCCAGTCAGGGTTCTCACACCATCAACTTCTACCACTTCAGCTGTTCCCCAAAATGACCTAATGAAGGTCTCATAGATGATGGGTCTCACTGTCATAGCATAAGCCACCCTTGTGGTTAGAAGGAATCTGATCATGTCCCTTAATCCTTCAGCCTTAGATACATCAGGGTCAAGAAAACCACTGACATTATGGAGCTTGCTTCATGTGAGGTTTGCCATTGTACACTGCATTCAAGGCATATGTATTAGAGTGATAAATAAGATATATCAAAAAGGGTTTATCATAAATCAGACTAATTTTATCACATTTTGACTTTTCTTGGTCAAAATTGAGTGTTCATGTATACTGTTTCATATACATTTGATCTAATCTGATTTAGTGATGCATGTTTATTTTGATGAGTTATTCCTGATTGCATCGATTATCCTCTCTTAATTTTAACTCATTTTAACCATTGTGATGTCTTTTGATTTCAACATTTTAGTATTTACATGCCCTGTTCATACGACGAACTAAACTTGTGAAAATCTTGTGTTTGTTGAGTTTTTCATGATTAGCATGTGTCTTTCTATCGAAATTGTCAATGGTTCATGAACACTTGTTTGATTTTGCATGATTCTTTCTTGACCTAGTTTACTAAGTTCATGTTTCGGATGAATGTCCGACAGTTAGGGTTACGAGCATTTTGGATTTTCACCTTTTCCTTGATAATACTGTTGTAGTGAATCGAAGATGAGTGAATGATGGTGAATCGAACTTAGAACATAGGTTTAGAACATGAAGAAGATGATGAAGATGAACAGTAACTTTAATGGCGCTCGTCTCACTTTTTAAGTCTCTCAATTTTGAAAAGTATTAAATGACCTTTCGATTTTGGTTTATATAGTCAACTTAATATGGATTTCAAATTTTGATAAGTTTTAAAACAAATGCGGATGAACAAATACTTGTCAGCATTTGTTCACTGTAGCAAATGCGCATGAACAAAACCTTCAACTCTCATCGAATGCGGTAGAGTAAAACTCTATCCGCATTTCTTCAACTTGTGCTAAATGACAAGAGTATGAGCACTTATTCCTTTTATGATGACACAAGCTTACACCCAAGTTTAAGTATTGATTTCATCTTTTCAAAAGAAATGCGGATGAACAAAAGTTTTGTCCGCATTAGTTTTGCATACTTAAAATTTGGTGGTGAGACTAATGCGATAGAGTAATGTTGTCCGCATTAGTATTGCACTTGTGTTTCAGTTCACAAAACCAATACCCGCATTGGTTGAATGCTTGGGTTACCTTCACCCACATTAACCAATACTCTTACCTGCATTAAGTTTCAAACTTAATGTTTTTGCTTTGGTTGGTTTTGGATGAATTTTCTCTAAAGCTTTATGAAGCAATGTCTTTGCCTTTATGAAGACATGTCAGTTGCTTGATTCTTATAAATTTCAACTGATTTTGGGATATCAATTCTTGCTTGGATTTACTTGTTCATCTGTGGTGAATCAAGTTTCCCATTGTTGACTGATCTTGGACTTTTACGCATCAAGATGTCTGCAAGAACTGAGATACTATGGTATAACTTCTGCAACAACACAGACAGATTTTCTAATTTTGCAACTTGTTTTGGTTTTTCTAATTTTTAAGAAAGGAAACATCTGTACAAAAATGATCAAAATTTTAAATTACTCCCCCTAAAGTTTATATCCATAATGGATAGAAACTTTTAAGAATTTGAAAATTTTGAAAAGAAAATCTTTTTATGATTTTTGCTTTCTTCACTGTAGAAGAAGTTAAGTTATACCTTTCTTTGGGATCATATCAATCTTACCTTTCACAAGTGCAAGCAATTGTTAGTAAAACAGACATGGTCATGAACATATTGATTGTAGGTATGTTTGTCCTCTTAAACTCATACTTGGTTAATATTCTGATGCAAATGATCTTATCATGTTTTTGAGTTGATTGGGTATTTAACATGTACCTCACACTCAAAAGCATGGAAAGGTCAACCATCTGCATGCAATGTATGGTAGAACTTTCAACATCTTACATGACCAGGATACTTAAAATTAGAAATCTCATATTACTTGATCCTCATTGGGATTCTTTTATTTTTGATCCTTTTATCACTTCTGATCCATATTGGGATTCTTCTCACCTCACTTTGGAAGGTGATCTCTTAGGATTCTTTTGTTTCATTCATTTTGAATGATTTTTATTTTGTTTGTTTCATCCAAGTTGGATGTGTTCCTCATTGGGAATCTTGATGGATCATGACATCAGCACTATGTGCTTGTTTCTCCAGGTCTTTGCTTAGCAAAACAAAGGAGAACTGATGTGAGTAAACGAGATTCATAAGTCATCATTACCTGGGGTGTTTTGGTTTCTACACACACACACATTTGGATAAGTCAAAACTTACACATACTATGAGATGACAGAATCACAATTGAATATAAACTTTAATTTATCACTGCATGTGGTTTCTTTTCCAAGTTGAGCCTACCAACATATCTGATAAGTCATGTCAGTCATTTAAGTTTTATAAATTAGCACAGTGAATGATATAACGACTGTAATTATATCATTTCCCATAGATAAACTATACACTTCTTTTGAATTCTTTTGTTATTTTTGAAATATTTGAATGTTTTGTTTGTTTTCTTTTTACTCAAGATTAATCATGCCAATTGATTGAACTAAGAATTCAAATCTGGTTGGATCAAATGCCTTAGTGAATAAGTCAGCTAATTGATTATCAGTGTGAACTTGCATCAATTTGATTAATCCTTTTTCAGCACAATCTCTCAAAAAGTGATATCTGATTTTAATATGTTTTGTTTTTGAGTGTTGAACTGGATTATTTGAGATGAACACTGCTGCTGTGTTGTCAATATAAATTGGAGTGTGTAGAAAGTTAAAACCATAATCAAGCATCTGGTTTTGAATCTAGAGAACTTGAGAACAGCATGCAGATGCTGCTATATACTCAGCTTCTGCTGTTTAGACAGAAACATTGGTTTGCTTCTTGCACTGCCAGAATACAAGTCTGGGACCAAGAAATTGACAACCGCCAGATGTGGATTTCCTGTTGAAGTTACATCCCCCATAATCACTTCAGTGTATGCATAGAGATTGAAATCTCCTTCCTTTGGATACCATAGTCTAAGAGCAGGCTTGCTCTTAAGATATCTGAATATCCTCTTGACTGCATTGACATGAGATTCCTTAGGATCTACTTGATATCTAGCACACACACAAACACCAAACATAATGTCAGGCCTACTAGCTGTTAGATACATTCTATCATGGAACGATAGTGTGTCTGATCCACTGATTTGCCTTCAGGATCAGGTCCAATCTTCACTTTAGTATCCACAGGAGTTCTGATGGACTGACAGTCAGCAAACTTGAATTTCTTCAGCATTGTTTCCACATATTTTGATTGATTGATGAAGATTCCGTCTGCTGTCTATTGGACTTGTACTCCCAGAAAGAAAGTGAGTTCTCCCATCGCACTCATTTGGAATTTTGAATGCATGAGATTCTCAAAGTCTTATATAGAGTCTTGTTTGTTGAGCCAAAAATGATGTCATCCACATATATCTGTACAATCAACATGTCCTTTTCTTTCCTTTTTCTGAAGAGGGTCTGATCAATCTTTCCTCTCTCATAGCCATTATCAAGAAGGAACGATAAAAGAGTCTCGTACCACTTCCTTAGTGCTTGATGAAGACCATACAAGGCTTTGCCTAGCTTGTACACCCTGTGAGGAAAATCTGGGTCTTCAAATCCAGTGGTTGACTCACGTAGACCTCTTCAGCAATCTTTCCATACAGAAAAGCACATTTCATATCCATTTGATAAACAGTAAAGTTCATGGATGCTGAATATGCAAGAAAGATTCTTATGGCTTCTAGTCTGGTTATAGGGGCAAATACTTCATCATAGTCAATTCCTTCTTCTTGAGTGTATCCCTGAGCTACTAGTCTTGCTTTGTTTCTAATGACAATTCCCCTGTCATCAGTTTTGTTTCTGTATAGCCACCTGGTACCGATAGGGTATTGTCCTTCGGGAAGATCTACCAGCTGCCATACTTCTTGTTTCTTGAATTGCAACAACTCTTCCTGCATTGCTTCAATCCAACTGTTGTCTTGAAGAGCCTCTTTGATATTTTTGGGTACTGTTTGACACAGAAAGCATGAGAACAAGCAGATGTTAGCTATGCTTGACTTGCTCCTAGTCACCCGTTCATTTAGTTCACCAATGATGTTGTCAACTGGATGATCTTTATGTATTCTTGTGGTTGGAATTGAGTCACCAGCAATGGTTACATCAAGATTGGAGACATTCAGTTCATCATGGTGTGAGGCAACATCTTCTTGTACTGTTGGGGAGCTATAAAAGTAATCAAAATTTGTTTCAGTTCCTGCTTCAGTGTCAGCAGGGATTTGATTACTCCCATCATTTGAAGTTCTTTCAGTGTCAACCGGAGGGATGACATGAGGTTGAGTTCTAGCTTCTTCTTGGTTTCTAGCTTCAATAGATGGCATCTCTGATGGCGAGGGTATTGTACTGGGACCATCCTCAATTGATGCACTTTGATGTTGAATAGTATGTCTGACAGGATCAGCTTGTAGTGGTACCTCTTCATCAAGTTGCTCAGTAGAAGTTGGAGGAATCATTGGAAAGTCACTCCTTCTTTCTACTATGATGAAGGTACAGTTGATTGTAGGTTTCCTGCACCAGACATGTGAAATTGGTCAAAAGATTTAGTAAATAAGTCAATATCAAACAACCAATCAGGACCATTAGTAGATTTGGGAAAAGAATGTTTCTTGAATTGAACATTTGTTGTTTAATCTATAATGTTTAATCTAGGATTAAACACTCTGTAAGCCTTTGAAACAGAAGAATAACCTACAAAGAATCCTTCATCAGATTGGATGAAAACTTTCCTAAATGGTCACGGGTGTTTAATATTGAGACAGGACAGCCAAATGACTTGAAAAATCCAATGAATGGTTTTCTTTGAAACATGAGTTCATAAGGTGTTTATTACTTTCTTTGATGATCAAAGTTCTATTTTGTACAAAGCATGATGTGTTAACTGCTTCTGCCCAAAAGGTGATTGGCAGTTTAGCATCTGCTAGCATAGTACGTGCTGCTTCAATTAGTGTTCTGTTTCTTCTTTCAGCTACTCCATTTTGTTGAGGAGTTCTAGCTGCACTAAATTGATGAGCTATGCCTTTGGTTGTACAAAAAGAACTCATATCTTCATTTTTAAATTCTGTCCCATTATCACTCCTGATTGTTTTGACTTTAAGATCAATTTGATTTTCAATTTTAGTGATAAAATCTTTTATTAATTGGGACGCCTCATTTTTATGAAGTAGGAAGAAGACCCATGTGAATCTAGAAAAGTCATCTATGATCACCAAACAATATTGCTTCTTTCCCATACTCATAACATGAGTTGGACCAAAAGATCCATATGAAGTAGTTTCAATGGAGAATTGTTGGTGTTCACCAACTTTAGCTTGTGTGGCGATTTGTGTTGTTTTCCTTTGAGACACGTTGAACAGTGGTCAATGAAGTGGAATTCTTTTTGAGGTAAACCAATAACATGATTTCCCTTGACTAGTCTGTTCATGTTTTTGAAATTTGTGTGTCCCAATCGTCTGTGCCAAAGTTGTGATTCATCAAAAGATGCTTTTGATAGAAGACATGTTTCTTCTTTTGGTGATGCAGAATTAAGGTTAATGACATAGGTGTTATTCTTCCTTGGTGTTTTCAAGACAACCCATTCTTCAGGAATTTGAAATCCTGGTCTCAAAATATAGCAATGAGTGTCAGTGAAGTGAGTGGAATATTTCTTGTCACAGATCTGAGACACACTGAGAAGATTGAAGTTCAGTTGTTCGCAGTAGTTCACTCTGTCAAAGCTCAGCATCCCACTTGTCACAGATCCTTCACCTGTAATTCTACCACCTTATGAATCTCCTCCAAATGCCACAGTAGTTCCTTGAATGTGCTTAAAATCATGAAGGAGGGAACGATCTCCAGTCATGTGTCGGAGCATCCACTGTCCACATACCATAAACTGTTGGACCTATATGAATGACCCTACAAGCACAGAAAGAACTAATTAGACTGTGAAAACCAAGCCATGATGGTCTTGGGCTTACCGTTTCTATCCATGATAGTAACCTGTTGGTATTTTCCTCTAAACTGGGGCTTTGATGATGGAATCATGCTTTTTTGTTTCTAAAGATGAATGGTTTATTACTTCAAGTGAAGAGTCAGATGAGTATTCAAACCTTTGATCCCTGTTCCTTTTCAGAAAGTTGATTCGTTTTTTGTTATCAACCTTTGTTTTAGACTTATAAAAATCATTAGTTTGTTTGACTGCTTGATTTTTATTTCTTTTGATTCTGTTTGAAGTTCTCAGGTTTTTCACATCATCATCAGACTTAGAAACTCTGTGATGATAACGACCATTGATCTTAGGTTTCTCAGACATGGTTGGAGAGATAGGCTTGTTCTGAGGTATTCTAATCCCTTTTGCTTAAAGAAACACTCAGATGTATTGTGATTTGTCATGTTGCAGACAGAACAGTATTTGTTGAAATAACAGTTCTTGGTGGAGTGGTTGTTCATATCACAGATTGAACAGTATTGATTGTAAAAGCATTTATCTGTTCTATGATTAGACCTCTCACACACCTCACAATACATGTGTTTGTTTCTGGCTACTGATCCTGGTGTTGCGGATTTTGTAGCTTTGGCAGATTTGGAATTAGATTCATTCCTTGGTTTTGATGAGACAGCCTGATCAACCTTGATGGTAGTTTGTTTCACAACACTACTGTCTTTGCTTTTCTGAGGCTGATCATGCTTTCTTGATCTTTGCCTAATCTCTTTTTCAAATTGATTCACATGCTCTTTATTGAAAATATCAAAGCCAACTCCTTGCTTTGATTTTGATTTTGAGGGTCTAAGTTAGTTTTAGTTTTTGTGACCCGAGAGACTTTTCTTTTGATGGATGGTGAATCAGTGTCTGATTTGCTTGAATTTTTTGGAGAGTTTATCTCATTATCAGATCTACTTTCAGTAGGTAGATCACCTTTTTAGCTTTTATTTTCTTTTCCTTGGAAATTGCAGGAATGAATTTCACAAAAGGAACAATAGCCTTGATTGGGCTATCTGATCACACCCACTGTCTTGTCTGAACACTCCTTGATTTTAACTGGGTGACCTAACTTGATTTTGTCCTCATTTGTTTCAATGTAAACACTAGGTTTATTTTGAGGATTGGTGATTTGTTTTACTATTGTTTGGGGTTCAATAGTGTTAGGTTCATTTTCCTGGGTGAGTGTGACAGAATCAGGCATGACAGTGTAGTTATCATTGTATGGTGGTGGACAAGAGTTATATCCAATACCAGACATGTCTTTGGGATCCTTTGTGAATCAAGCATCTCTTGCAGCTTTACTGATAACTGTTGAAACTTTTCAAGTTTCAGTTCAGTAAGATTTTGTTCAGTTTTAGATTGAGCTAATTTTTCAGTCAGTTGCTCATTCTCAGCTGCAGGAGTGTACTTTTCACCATGCAATTTCTCAATGTCAGAGATGAAAGATTTAATTTTGATTTCAAAGCTTTTTATTTCTCTCTTGAGCATCTCTGACTTGACCTTTTCTTCTTTAATTTTATCAGCCAGTTTATGATTATGCTCTCTATACCCTTGCAGTTCATTTATGCATTTATCACTACAGAGGTTAGATTTTACCTCAGTAGGCATGGGAGAAGGTCCATCATTGATGTGATCTATGAGTGCATGATTTTGAAATTGAGCTTTACTTCCTCAGCATACATGCTCCAGTCACATACTCCATCCTGCCTGATAACAAGAGCATTTGCTGATGACTGATTGCTTCCATAAGCTTGATTGGTCAGTTGGGGTTGAGTCTGATGTGATTGTTGATGTTGATGAAGCTAGTGTTGATGATTGTTGGAGTGAAAGCTTGAAGATGGTTGTGATGATGACTGGCTCTGAGAAGGCCTTTGAGCATTGTAGTTTCTTCTGGGAGCATTACATTCTCTAGAGAAGTGGCAGTCATACCACAATTGAAGCATTTCACCTTTGATTTGTCATATCCAAGCTTGGTGTTTTCATTGAGGTGGAGCTTTTTCCCTTTTCTGAAAAACTTCTTTGCTCTCATAGCAATCATGGCCATTTGCCATTGCAAGTCCATTTCCTCCACATCATCTGGATCCATTTCTTCCAGATCTTCTTGGATCAGATGTGCAGATGTAAGTCTTCCACCCAAATAGGCTTCAAAGCTGGCAACAAATGCATTGTAAGTTGCCTTTTGTTCTTCAGATTTTGATCATCAGGATCAGGAGTTGCAGAGAATCCTGATGATTGAGTCGTTGAAGTTGATGGGGAAGATGTTGATGGTCTGTTAGATGGTGGGGCTGTAGTGAATCCAGTAGCTTTAGCTTGATCCCTTGAGGAGATGAAATCATCCTCCTCAGTAATGAAGGCATTTTTCACAGAGTGATTATCTGTGGGAAACTTGTATGCTTCAACTACTCTGGGTCCTCCTAGATTTCTGCTTCTTTCATCCAGTTCCAAGGCTTCTATCTTTGCTATCATGATATCCAGGGTGGTGCTTTCCAAATCAAGAGTATTCTTCAGCATGGTTACATTTTGTTTCCAATTTTCAGGAAGACTATGTAACATCTTCTTGTTTAAATCCTTTGACTTGTAAGTTACACCCATGATCTCTAAATCATTTTCCAGCTGCATAAACCTATGCAACTGTTTAGAGATGGACTCCCTTTGGAGTGATGAAATGTCTCATACTGGTTCACAAGCTTGTCTTTGTTGATTTCAGCCACTTCACTGCTTCCTTCACACATGATTTGCAGTGCATCCCATACAGCTTTTGCAGTACCATATTTTTCCAATTTTTAAGCACATCCATTTTAAGTGCTTGAGTAAGTATGGAGTAGGCTTTGAGGTCAATCTTGATCTTCTTATAATCATCATCATCGAGAGTGAGATCTTCAATAGGGATTCTTGAAGTCTTGTACAGTGCAGCTTGATCTGCAGATAGAGTGACTGGAATGTGTGGGCCTTTGCATATTGAGATCCAATAATCAGGATCAACACCTGTAATATAGTTCATGAATCTGATTTTCCATTGTTTAAATTCAGATTTATGTTTGAGCATGGGTGGTTTTGAAGCATGCCCAAGTTCAGAATAATTGTGTGAATCCATAGTTAAATGTTTGTTTTAACTTGTTTAGATCTGGATTTAATTGATTTTATGGTTAATTAGTCCAAATAGTCCAACAAGTCCAAACTTAGTCCTGTAACAATGGGTCTACTGATAATATGTAAATTTCAGCCTTTAATTTTCTGTTCTTGGTGACTGTGCAACCTGTACTGTTTGTTCGAAGATGAGTTCTTCGAGGGAACAGTAGCAGCTAAGTATATCAGTAAGTATTCAGTTGGAATACTGAGAAGAGATGTTTGAAACCTCTAAACAACAACTCAATCACCATATCAATCGGGTTAAACCTAAATCTGAGCAGATCTGAGTAATAACCGAGAGCCAAAGCTCTGATACCAATTGACTGGGTTTGAGAATGATATTCTCTGTTGATATGAATCAACAAGGATCGAATATGATGACTGAGTCAAAGATTGAAAGGCGGAATCAAGCAATCAATGAACATAGAACACTTGATATACTCATAAATGCATTCTTGTATAAATTAGATAAACTGTTACAGAGTAAATGCTAGGGTTTTGCAAGCTACAGTAACAAGACAGCTAATATGGTATATTCTGATTGTCTATTCGCATAAAACACAAAGGTTACGAAAAAATCACACCTCATACGAGGTTTCTATTCTATTTATAGGCTGATTTACAGCTTGTACAAAAAGACTAAACTACCCTTAGTCTAAGTCTTCATCAGCATTTGTCTTTTATTCATCCGCATTGACTAATGCGGATGAGTAGTTCTTCATCAGCATTGGTCTTCTATTAGCCGCATTGGTGTTTGGTCATCAGCATTAGTTAATGCGGATGAGCAAACACTTGGCCGTATTTGTTGCTGGTCATCCGCATTAGTTAATGCGGATGAACAAATGCCTTGTCCGCATTAGTTAATGCGGAAGAACAAATGCCTTGTCCGCATTTGTTCTTGGTCATCCGCATGGACAAATGCGGGTAGTCAATACTTGTAATCTTCTTCTTTTGCAGGATTTTCTTCATGCGCATTTGTTCTTAGACTTGGGGAGAAACCAGCAGAACAACCATCCACCTCTTGAATTGGCATGTATGATCCTTTCAGGGTCCAACAATACTCCCCCTAAACTGATAGGTCATGTTGTACTAATAATATAAATAAACCCACTAGTGCATTTTTGCAAGTGTGGCTTTTTGTGTGTGTTTCTCATGGTGTAAATCACCACCCAAGGAGAAATCCTCTCCTTTGGGTGGGTTTGATTTCACCAGCCATTTATGATTCTCGTTGTAACTTGTTATCAACATCAATGAAATCATAACATTATTATTATCCATGTCTTTGTTCTTTGATTCACACACGTCCACCCATCTTAATTTTGAATTTTCAGGTCTAAAAGTGATGAATCTTAAGATCCAAGCTCAATGAATCTGAAATATTGATTCAACAAAATGGTATCAGAGCTGTTGGTTGCTGGATTTATCTAGTTTTCAGATCTAATTTCATCTTTAATGATGTCAAGAACAATGAAGAAAAGAAGAAAAATGAAGAAAAAAAAAGTCCTTGTTCATCAAAACCCTATCTATTCATACCCAAAATCAGAAGAAAAACCAACAAATCTGTTCAACTATGGTACGATTTGAAGAATTGTGAACATGTTCATGATTATTCCTTCAAAATTCGATGCAATTGAACATGGTTATCATCAAAAAAAAGAAGAAAACCTATTTGTTCATCTTAAAATCAAGAAGAAAAATCATCAGATCTGTTCTAATATGGTACGATTTGAAGAAATATAATCATTCACTGGATTATCACTTCAAAATTCGATGCAATTGAACACGATTATCAATAAAAACGAAGAAAAGATGAAAGAAATGGAAGCTACTGCTATTTCCCGACCTGCACTGCAGTGTGAAATCGTTTTTGTTCAAGTCTGAAAACAAATGCGGATGAACAAAAACAAACGCGGATGAAGCTTGATCAAATGCGGATGTGTTATACACAAATGTGGATGACCTGTCACCAAGTGCGGATGCCTTGTCACAAATACGGTTGACTTGTAAACAAATGCGGGTACTTTAAGCATAAATGCAGATGCATTGAAATCAAATGTGGATGCCTTGCAAACAAATGCGGATGCTTTGCAAACAAATACGGATGAGTTAGCAAAGAAATGCGGATATGTTACAAGAAATGCTTATGAACAGCTGATGAACAGGACTTCAAATAGAAAAGAAAATATCATGAATGCGGACGATTGCAACCAACAGGCATGTCCATTTTGAGCATTCAAAACAACAGAAGAAATCAACCTTTGTCATGTAATCGTTGATTTATTCAAGGATTTGTACAACTGTCAGAAACTCTTTCTGAAGCTCATGATACTACAATCAAAGATGATCTTTTGCACCCATGTCTGACTACTGAGCGGAACAGTTAGACGGACTTTAAGCAAGGGGACCAATGATTATCTGAAGAATGTCAGATTGTTAAGTCATTTCAGAAATTCAAATAAGTTGAAGTGTTTTCCAGATTGATTTATGTTCCTGATGCAATTTATTGAAGTTCAAAGCCTCATCGTATGCCTAATACATACTAATCCTTTAAGTGCGAGATGAACAACAGTAATCCAAAAGTGATACACCTCATATCCAATGCGTTAAGTGTTCTCAAAGAGATTCTATCCTCTATCAGAAATACATTAGGAGAAGCTTAATCTGATGGGGAAAACTACAGTGAATTGTGTCAGAACATCAGTTGATCATGAAAACATGTGACAGAGAAGATCTTCAAAGTTAGAGTTTGGCAAGCATCAGTTTAGGGGGAGTATTGTTGGGTTCAACAATTGGATAAACTGAAGCTTTCCAAATAACAATCACACGCGACTGAAGATCTCATTGTACAAGTTCAGAGACCAAGTTGATTACAACAAAACAACAATACAAGACAATACAACATGACAAAGTCAAGATCAAGACAATTAGAAAAGTCAAAATTAGGTCATGTTGTACTAAAAATATAAATAAACCCATTAGTGCATTTTTGCAAGTGTGCCTTTTTGTGTGTGTTTCTCATGGTGTAAATCACCACCCAAGGAGAAATCCTCTCCTTTGGGTGGGTTTGATTTCACCAGCCATTTATGATTCTCGTTGTAACTTGTTATCAATATCAATGAAATCATAACATTATTATTATCCATGTCTTTGTTCTTTGATTCACACACGTCCACCCATCTTAATTTTGAATTTTCAGATCTGAAAGTGATGAATCCTAAGATCCAAGCTCAATGAATCCGAAATATTGGTTTAGCAATTCTAAATATTAAATAATGATTATAGATTTTACTGAACATAAATATATGTATGTATGCATGTGTACAAATGCATATACATACACATACATAACTAACTATATATAAATAGTTCAAGATTAGATGACAATACCGTCTAAAAGATACTCAGGAGCTACATAACCCAATGTCCCCGAAAGCTTAAGGTTTTTATTAGTACCATTCATAATAGCAAGACCAAAATCCGAAAGCTTTAGAAAGAAAAATCATAAATAGTGAGCATAATAAAAATATATAAATCTATTTATTATGAATACACCCTATTTATATATGCCCGTAACTAATACCTTGGCATTGAATCTTGAATCCAAAAGGATATTAGATGATTTCAGATCTCTATGAATTATAGATGGTTTGCAATGTTCATGTAAATACTCCAATCCCCTACTCAGCGACCCAAAAATAAGTTGAAAAAGAATAAAAAAATAATAATACCTCATATATTGTATCTCATATATTGTACATAATATTTAAAGCTATAAAAGAAATCCCACCTTGCTGTATCCAGAGCAATTTTCATCCGGCAATGCCATGTTAAATTAGATCCACAAGATGGCCCTATAAACATCAATTCACATTAAATCTTTGTATACAAAAGACCAAAACTTTAATGCAAAAGTAGTTAACAATGATGGGAAAAAACAGTTGGAAAAAGTTAAAAATCAGGTTACCATGTAACTCAGTGTCTAAAGAACCATTTTGCATCAATTCATAAACCAGCAGCTTGGTTTCATCATGGACACAATATCCCAACAAGGTAATTATGTTTGGATGTTGAACTTTACTCAATATATCAACCTCTGTCTGCAAAACACGAATGTTCAAACACTCAGCAAATGAGTCTTAATGATCAAAGACAGTGATCATTATGGGACTTTGATGAATTGAATGTAACCTGAAATTCTTTAAGCGCGTCTCGACTTTGGTTATCTAGTTTCTTGACTGCAGCAAACAAGTTATCGTCAAGTTGAGCTTTATACACGCATCCGAATCCACCCGACCCTAATATCTCACTTTCTTGAAAATCATTTGTTGCTGTTTGCAACAAGTTGTAATCCATAACTAACACAGATGGCTGTTGGGTAGTATGTGACCTGCAAAAGGAACATTAAATTTCTAACCTCAGCGGACGATGTTCAAGGGTTTGTTGGCCCGAAGTTGGTCACAGTGAATCATGGGTAAAAACTTACAAGTAATACTATTGATGGTGATTGAATCTTTAAATATTTTAATAATGGAATAGGATTCTTCAGTACAAACCTTCTAGCCCAACTTGAAAGGAGGAAGACCCTTGTAAGGGCATGTATTGCACCGAAATGCATCACATAATCCACACTGCATTTTCACATAAACATGTCTTTCTTACATATAGATAGTAAAGTAATTGCCCTAAATTTTGAAAAAAAGCTAAAAAGAAAACAGGTCATGTCGTTCCAATGGCTAGAAGGTCACCCATAGACAAAACAACGTTCTGGACTTCAGGTCACAGTCCAACCCGACCCATTTTAGACGACCATTTTACAAAAGAACATACGCTGCCACAGGCTGATTGTGGATTTTCAACCTGGTCCATGGTAACTCCCAACTTTTGTACTTTCTCTTCTTGTTCAGGCCTTCCGCAAACACAGTTCTTGCATCCTTTCCTTGTGCTTCCAACTTCACAATCACCAGTTTAGTAAGAAGCTGGTGATTGTGAAGTTGGATCAGGTTTAGTAAGAAGAGATAGAAGCAATTATGAGTTCCATTTTGTAAGGCCCCGCTCACCGGGCACCTTACTGTTGGTTCTTCATTGCACATAATACATACATATAGTATATGATCATAAAATAACGCAGCGGAATTGATAAAAATATAAAATATACATTCACATTCATTCATAAAAGCTTTTACATCATTGCCTTGATTACAAAATACAAGCTTTCTTTACATTGCCTAACTTTACTATGGCTGCCGCTGAAGCATATGAAACCTGAGATTACCTAAGTAATCTCGTTTATGTGAATCCTCAGCAACCATAGGGTCATACACGGTGACCTCTAATATAAAAACATAAAAATTTAAAGGAGATTTCTTAAGTAATCCCTTTTATGGGAATCCTCAAGAAATCTCATAATGGCATGCAACGTGATGTGTTGCGCGCATTATGGGCCCACAACACATGACGTTGCAGCATTATCAAATGGAGAATGCCATCCCAAAAGAGCTGAGTAGCCGCCTCGTGCCATCCTCAGCAACACTACCTGCGAACTGGAAAACACATAAAAAGTCAGCGTTGCTGAGTGAGTTCTAGTTTTATAATAAAACATACTTTCATTCTTATTAACCGTTCTTTTATACATGTGTTCACACATCTTACGTACACGTAGATAATATTATTATTATCTTCATCCTTCGTTCATTAATCATTCATTCGTGTACCATTCATCATTCTCGTTCACTTTCATACGTACATACTTTACATTCATTCATTACTTCTGTTCGAACATTTGTTTCATTCATTCATACATTCATTACATTGGTTCGAACATTCTTTACATTCGGTGACATGTACAATACCCCCTTACATCATACATACTGCTGGTGCTGGACCTGTGGTAATCAACCACGAACGTTGTGCACAAATGCTGATCCAGTCACCTGAGGTAGGTACATGCACCACTTATCTTTTCACTTTACTTCTGGATCAATGCCATATGCTATACCCCGAACGTTGTGCACAAATGCGGGTGCTGGACCTGTGATGATCAATCACGAACGTTGTGCACTAATGCTGATCCAGTCACCTAGGGTAAGCGGCAAGGATCCCATACATACTTCTGGTCAATCACAAAGACTGACCCCGATGTGCATCCTTCGGGGTAGCTAACCCGCACACCATTGAGCTAACACCTGCCAAGGGTGTGCACCTCCTTACATTCGCTTGCAAGCCTTTCTTACATTCATTCATTCATTCGTTAATGCATGCATTCATTCATCATGTTCCTTCTTTCATTATCTTTCACTTTACGTTCTTAATACACTCGTTGCATTCTTTCATTCATTCACGTAAAGTTATTAAAAGATAAGATATATTTACATAAGGAACATAATTATTTACAATTCATCAGTATTCACCATCTATCATGACAACATCATACTTAACATACATACATCATACATACACTTCTCTATTCATTCACATCAGCCCTATTCGGGCGACTGAACCTATCTCAGTCGCATGTCCTCCATGCGACTGGACCGTGTGATTGGGCTGTCATGCGAATGGGCATACAATCGTGCGACTGGACTTCCTTCCGTACGACTAGACACTATGCGACTGGGTTATATGAGACTAACTCTTAACCGTACGACTGAACTACCCTGCGATTGGACCTATGCGACCGAAACACTCAATCGCACCTCCTATCGTGCGACTGAAGCTCAATCGTGCGTCTGAGCCTCAATCGTACGATTGGACACCAACTAATCCTCATTCGGCCGAATGGCCCTTCAGTCGCATAACCCTAACTGGGCAGCGACTGGAGTTCTTCATGAACAGCAGTCGCGAACCAACGCACTCAAACTCATCATAAACCCATTTTCAGCCCAAATTAACCCTCCCAAGTCTCAGGGATTCATACTAAGACATCATACAAGCATATACAAGTCCTAATTCTTACTATAAACACATTACTCAAGATTCACCCAAATGGGTCAAACTTACACTATTTCAAAAATAGGGTTTCTATGTGATTCCAGCCCCAAAATCGTTAGAAAACATGTAAATGAGGGGTTCTAGAACTCACAATAGCAGGTAGGAGTTGATGAGCTTCGATTTGGCTAGCTTCTCGACAAATCCGGAGCTCGGTCAGCAATTTCCCTCTTTCTTTCTCTTCTCTCGTTCGCCCTCTGCTCTTCCCGACTGAAAATATGCAAGTGTTGGGAAGGAGAAGAGAGTTGCTCCTCTTTTATACCCACAGCTTAGTCGCGTCTGGTCCAGGGGCGACTGGACCTTCAGTCGCATGTACACCATACGATTGGACCCCAGTCACATGTGTTCCATGCGGTTCGTCCTTCATTCGGGCGGTTAAACTCCAATCGTACGGTTGGGCTTCAATCGGCCGAATAGCATGCGGTTGAACCTCCAGTCGCATAAATCCCAGGCGACTGAGGCTCAGTCGCACAACCTACCAAAAAGTCAAACTTTCGGGTGTTACAATTCCACCCCCTTATTTTAGGTTTCGTCCCCGAAACCTGTTATTCTTCGAACAATCGTGGGTAATGCTGCCTCATTTCTTCTTCAGTTTCCCACGTTGACTCGGATCCCTTCCTGTGCCGCCACTGTACACGCACAAGGGGAACCACTTTCTTCCTTAACCTCTTCTCTTTACGATCGATGATCGCCACTGGTTGCTCTACATAGTTGAGCCGTTCGTCTACCTCGATGTCCCCTAGTGGAACGACCATGTCCTCGTCCGCCAAACATTTCCTCAGATAAGACACGTGGAAAGTCGGGTGGATTCCACTTAGTTCGTCTGGTAGATCCAACTTATAGGCCACCTCTCCTACTCGAGCAATGATTCAGAAAGGGCCTATATACCGCGGACTCAACTTACCCCTCTTCCGGAATCGAATGATCCCTTTCCAAGGTGAGACCTTTAACATAACCCGGTCTCCCACCTGGAACTCAATCGGTCTGCGTCGTTTGTCGGCATACGATTTCTGTCGGTCTTTGGCCGCCTTCATATAAGCTTTAATTCTTTCGAGCTTTTCAGTCGTAGCCTCGACCACTTCGACGCTTCCCAATTCTATCTGACCAATTTCACCCTAACAGACGGGTGTCCTGCATCTCCTACCGTATAGCATCTCATAGGGTGGCATGCCGATACTGGCATGATAACTGTTGTTGTACGAGAATTCAGCTAACGGTAGGTGGTCATCCCAGCTTCCACCGAAGTCAATAACACATGCTCGGAGCATGTCCTCCAAAGTCTGAATGGTCCTTTCCGACTGACCATCAGTTTGAGGGTGATAAGCCGTGCTAATATGCAACCTCGTCCCCATAGCATCGTGGAATTTCTTCCAAAATTTGGATGTAAACCGGGTGTCGCGATCAGACACAATCGACACCGGTACACCATGACGAGTCACAATCTCTTTGATGAAAAGATCCGCCAACCTTTCGGACGAATATGTCTCGCGCATCGGTAAGAAGTGAGCACTCTTCGTCAATCGATCCACAATCACCCAGATCGTATCATACCCTTTCGGGGTACGTGGCAGCTTTGTGATAAAATCCATGGTGATGTGCTCCCACTTCCATTCCGGTATGTCCAACGGTTGAATCTTTCCATACGGCTTCTGGTGCTCTGCCTTTACTTGCAAACACGTGAGGCATTTACTCACATACTCCACCACATCACGTTTCATACCCGACCACCAATAATCTTTCTTCATGTCTTGGTACATCTTGGTAGCACCGGGATGAATGGAGTATCGAGTCTTGTGGGCTTCATCCATGATCTTCATACGTAGATCCCCGAATCGAGGAATCCACACTCGCCCAAATCGAGTCTTGGCACCACACGTGTTTTCACCCAGTTCTGCGACCAGACCTCTCATTCGTTCAGAGTTTAGATGATCCTCTTTCAGTGCTTCATCCTGGAACTCTCTGACTTGTTTCATCACGTTGGAGGTCATGATTAGCTGGTACGCCTTCACCCGAATTAGCTCGGGCCTCTCCTTTCGGCTAAGGGCATCAGCCACCACGTTGGCTTTGCCCGGGTGGTAATGGATTTCACAATCGTAGTCTTTTATTAGCTCCAACCACCGTCTCTGCCTCATATTCAGATCCTTCTGCTCCAAGAAGTACTTCAAGCTCTTGTGGTCCGTGAAGATGGTGCACTTCGTCCCGTATAAATAGTGCCGCCAAATCTTCAACGCGAAAACCACAGCTGCTAGCTCCAAGTCATGAGTAGGGTAATTAACCTCATGAACTTTCAGCTGTCGGGATGCATAGGCTATCACCTTTCCCCTTTGCATTAATACACACCCCAACCCCGAGTAGGAGGCATCGGAATAAACCACTAAGTCTTCACTCCCATCGGGTAGTGCCAATACTTGAGCTTGGGTCAATCTTGTCTTCAGTTCTTCGAACGCCTTCTCCTGAGCTTGACCCCATACAAATTTCACATCCTTCCAGGTCAACTTGGTCAGTGGAGAAGCAATTTTGGAAAAGTCTTGGATGAACCTTTGGTAGTAACCCGCCAAACCCAAGAAACTACGGATCTCGGACGGCGTCTTCGGAGACTTCCATTGCATTACTGCCTCCACCTTCGCCGGATCAACCAGAATCCCATCCGGATTTACCACGTGACCCAAGAATTGGACCTCACGCAACCAAAATGCGCACTTGGAGAATTTTGCATACAATTTCTCCCTTCTCAACGTCTCCAGAACTTCGCGAATGTGACCGGCATGCTCAGTCTCATCCTTCGAATAAATCAAGATGTCATCAATGAATACAATCACCGATTTATCCAACATCGGCCGGCACACTCTATTCATCAGGTCCATAAAAGCAGCTGGCGCGTTGGTCAAACCAAAAGACATGACGAGGAACTCGTAGTGACCGTAGCGCGTACGAAAAGCTGTTTTAGGGATATCCTGCTCCTTCACCTTCAGTTGATGGTAACCTGATCGAAGATCTATTCGTGAAAACCAACTAGCACCCTGAAGTTGGTCAAACAAGTCGTCGATCCTCGGCAAGGGTATCTGTTCTTTACCGTCAACTTATTCAGCTCGCGGTAGTCGATGCACATCCTCATACTACCGTCCTTCTTCTTTACAAACAGGACCGGAGCACCCCAAGGTGAGATACTCGGTCTAATAAACCCCTTATCCAGCAGCTCTTGTAATTGCTCCATCAACTCTTTCATCTCTGTCGGGGCCAATCGGTATGGTGCTTTGGCAACAGGTTGGGCGCCTGGTATCAGATCAATCTGGAACTCGATCTCTCTGTCAGGTGGCAATCCCGATAAGTCTTCCGGGAACACGTCTGGGAACTCACACGCAACCGGAACGTCAGATAGTTGTGGTGTTGGCTTTTCTACATCCTTTACATAACATAAAAAGGCGTTACATCCACGCCTCATACATTTCCCCGCCACTGCCATTGAGATCACCTTCGGAATCATAGTAACCCGATCGCCATAAACTGTCACTGGACTACCGTCGGGCGTTGTCAAACTGATCATCTTCTTGCGACACACAATGTTCGCCTCGAAATCAGCCAACCAATCCATCCCAAGCACCAAATCGAAACCGCCTAACGTCATCGCAAATGGTTTAACTGGGAATTTGTGACCCTCCAGTTCTACATCGCAACCCTCAATTACCTCGGAAATCCTGGTGGTTTTTCCTATAGCAGTCTCTACATCAAATGGCACATCCACACGTCTACTACTAACGGGCAATTTGGCACAAAAAGCAGCGGAAATAAAACTCCTACTGGCACCCGAATCAAATAATACAGAGGCTAAAGTTTGGTTCACCAGAAACGTACCGGACACTACATCGGGGTCCGTCCTAGCCTCTTCCTGCGTCATCGTGAATGCCCTGGCGCTTGCTTTCGACCCTTCACCCCCTGTCTTCTTCATGCCGGAACCCTCGGACCTCGGCTTCTTGCAATCTTTACTCATATGACCACTTTCCCCACAGTTAAAACACTTCAAGCCCTTACTTCTTTAGCCATATGACCGGGCTTTCCACACTTAAACAAACATTCAGCCCCCATCTGCACTCGCCACTGTGGTCTCGCCCACATTTTCCACACCTTCTCGACCCTGCACTTGACATGACCACACGGCGATCATCAACCCGTGCCTTCTTACTACTTGTCGAAGTATCACCTCGACCAAACGTCTTCCCCTGCCATTTCCTTTCATCACTTCCCTTCTTACTACCCTCAGCTTTCACCAGTGCAGCTCGTTCATCGTACAACCTCCCAGCTAAATCCACCGCCGACCTGAAAGTACTAGGTCGAGCGGAAATCAAATGCCAACGAATTTCGGCTGGCAACCCCTGAATATACCGGCTAATCTTGCAAGACACCGGCGTCACTTGCTCTGGCACCAACCGTGCCATGTCGTTAAACTTGGTTGTGTATTGTTGGTGGGTCATCGTCCCCGCCTCCAACTGCAGGAACTCTCTCTCAACTCTGTCCATCTCCCAACGAGGACTAAACTCCTCGATCACCATTCTCTTCAACTCAGACCACTTCATCTTTCCAATGGCCCTGCTACCCTCGGCCTGGACAATATTGTCCCACCAGCACAATGCCGCCCCCGTAAACGAGTGGGTAGCAAACTTCACTTTTTATCCTCCTGCCAGTCACTGATATCGAGGACCGCCTCCATCTCTCTCACCCATTGGTGAGCATCCGCAGCTGTACCAGAACCATCAAAAGTCGGGGGCTTGCATCTCATAAATGCCCCGTAGTCACAACCCCGGGCTGTCTCCCGTACCTACTCTTCCTCCTCTTCCTCTTCATCATCGGATAATACTGTTTCTGCTTCTGTCTGTTGCTGTCTACCTGAGGACCGATTCCTCCCTCGTCTCTCATCTTCACGTACTGCCTTTATCACTTCGGTCACTACAGACGGTAGGATCGTCTGCATGACCTGATGTATTTCCTCGACCATTGCCTCTTTTACCGAGGCTCTCAAATTTGCGCTTTCATCTGCCTCCTCCTGATGAGGAATCTACGAACTACTTTCTCTGTCCTAGGTCTTCCTCGCGTGATACGCGGTTCATCACCACGTCCACCACCACGGGAAGCTTTAGATGATCTACCACCGACCATCTTCTATCACACTGAAAGATTCAAACACCAACACTCTCATTCAAGGAAATAGCTCAGTTTATGTCAAGTATAGTAAGTCCCTAATTACAGTGGCTAGTTGTGATTAGCCACTTACTCTACTCTTCGTACCCCGAGCATTACCTGTCCTGACTACATTAGTATCTAAGTCTAACAGTACACATAATTCACATAACATGCGCACATAATACCAGTTAATTTTTAAGAAAATACCTGATGGCACGCAACTACTCAGATGGCATTCTCATTCTCCCTGTCCCATTCTCAGTTTAAGTTTAGGTTTATTGTGAAAATTTACCCGTTTTACTTAAACTTTTGCTCTGATACCAACTTGTAAGGCCCCGCTCACCGGGCACCTTACTGTTGGTTCCTTATTGCACATAATACATACATATAGTATATGATCATAAAATAACGCAGCGGAATTGATAAAATATAAAAATGTACATTCACATTCATTCATAAAAGCTTTTACATCATTGCCTTGATTACAAAATACAAGCTTTCTTTACATTGCCTAACTTTACTATGGCTGCCGCTGAAGCATATGAAACATGAGATTACCTAAGTAATCTCGTTTATGTGAATCCTCAGCAACCATAGGGTCATACACGGTGACCTCTAATATAAAAACATAAAAATTTAAAGAAGATTTCTTAAGTAATCCCTTTTATGGGAATCCTCAAGAAATCTCATAATGGCATGCAACGTGATGTGTTGCGCGCATTATGGGCCCACAACACATGACGTTGCAACATTATCAAATGGAGAATGTCATCCCAAAAGAGCTGAGTAGCCGCCTCGTGCCATCCTCAGCAACACTACCTGCGAACTGGAAAACACATAAAAAGTCAGCGTTGCTGAGTGAGTTCTAGTTTTATAATAAAACATACTTTCATTCTTATTAACCGTTCTTTTATACATGTGTTCACACATCTTACGTACACGAAGATAATATTATTATTATCTTCATCCTTCGTTCATTAATCATTCATTTGTGTACCATTCATCATTCTCGTTCACTTTCATACGTACATACTTTACATTCATTCATTACTTCTGTTCGAACATTTGTTTCATTCATTCATACATTCATTACATTGGTTCAAACATTCTTTACATTCGGTGACATGTACAATACCCCCTTACATCATACATACTGCTGGTGCTGGACCTGTGGTAATCAACCACGAACGTTGTGCACAAATGCTGATCCAGTCACCTGAGGTAGGTACATGCACCACTTATCTTTTCACTTTACTTCTGGATCAATGCCATATGCTATACCCCGAATGTTGTGCACAAATGCGGGTGCTGGACCTGTGATGATCAATCACGAACGTTGTGCACTAATGCTGATCCAGTCACCTAGGGTAAGCGGCAAGGATCCCATACATACTTCTGGTCAATCACAAAGACTGACCCCGATGTGCATCCTTCGGGGTAGCTAACCCGCACACCGTTGAGCTAACACCTGCCAGGGGTGTGCACCTCCTTACATTCGCTTGCAAGCCTTTCTTACATTCATTCATTCATTCGTTAATGCATGCATTCATTCATCATGTTCCTTCTTTCATTATCTTTCACTTTACGTTCTTAATACACTCGTTGCATTCTTTCATTCATTCACGTAAAGTTATTAAAAGATAAGATATATTTACATAAGGAACATAATTATTTACAATTCATCAGTATTCACCATCTATCATGACAACATCATACTTAACATACATACATCATACATACACTTCTCTATTCATTCACATCAGCCCTATTCGGGCGACTGAACCTATCTCAGTCGCATGTCCTCCATGCGACTGGACCGTGCGATTGGGCTGTCATGCGAATGGGCATACAATCGTGCGACTGGACTTCCTTCCGTACGACTAGACACTATGCGACTGGGTTATATGCGACTAACTCTTAACCGTACGACTGAACTACCCTTCGATTGGACCTATGCGACCGAAACACTCAATCGCACCTCCTATTGTGCGACTGAAGCTCAATCGTGCGTCTGAGTCTCAATCGTACGATTGGACACCAACTAATCCTCATTCGGCCGAATGGCCCTTCAGTCGCATAACCCTAACTGGGTAGCGACTGGAGTTCTTCATGAACAGCAGTCGCGAACCAACGCACTCAAACTCATCATAAACCCATTTTCAGCCCAAATTGACCCTCCCAAGTCTCAGGGATTCATACTAGGACATCATACAAGCATATACAAGTCCTAATTCTTACTGTAAACACATTACTCAAGATTCACCCAAATGGGTCAAACTTGCACTATTTCAAAAATAGGGTTTCTATGTGATTCCAGCCCCAAAATCGTTAGAAAACATGTAAATGAGGGGTTCTAGAACTCACAATAGCAGGTAGGAGTTGATGAGCTTCGATTTGGCTAGCTTCTCGACAAATCCGGAGCTCGGTCAGCAATTTCCCTCTTTCTTTCTCTTCTCTCGTTCGCCCTCTGCTCTTCCCGACTGAAAATATGCAAGTGTTGGGAAGGAGAAGAGAGCTGCTCCTCTTTTATACCCGCAGCTCAGTCGCGTCTGGTCCAGGGGCGACTGGACCTTCAGTCGCATGTACACCATGCGATTGGACCCCAGTCGCATGTGTTCCATGCGGTTCGTCCTTCATTCGGCGGTTGAACTCCAATCGTACGGTTAGGCTTCAATCGGCCGAATAGCATGCGGTTGAACCTCCAGTCGCATAAATCCCAGGCGACTGAGGCTCAGTCACACAACCTACCAAAAAGTCAAACTTTCGGGTGTTACACATTTGCTTACCCCAAAAGACTGTACACCTTCAGGCGATACCTCTGCCATCCGAACCACCTCAAATCCGAAAGCCCAATCTAATAAAAGATGCACCTGATTTAGAAACAATTGACTAAATCATTAACCAAAAACCTTAATTCAGCAACAAAACTTAGTTAGGGTTTCAAATCAAGTATATGTGACTTACGTGAGTTCCATTTGCTTACTCCCTGTAAAAGTTACAGGGCTCCACCCCTGTTCATGTTCATCAACAAAATTTTATTTCAGTCATAACGAAATAATATATATTATGCAAGTTTTATGGGGTCTTTGAAGTGGTTAGTATTACACTCACACATAACACATGTTTCAGACAGATCTACCTAATTACAAATTTGACCAACTAAATGAAAGCTACCATGTTTAATAAACTACGTTATATCTTTTAATGGTCCAAAAAATTAAACATTATTAATCTCATCAATCAGCTTTCACTGGCATGATGATATTAATCAAATGTCATGGCCAATCAAGTATGTTATCTCTTAAGTAATAAGATTATAACAGGCTTACCGAACGCAGAGGATAACCGAGGGGGCGGAGCATACAATTATCCTTTGATGTTGCCCAATCTGGTGGATGATGAAACTTACATGAGGCCCCAAACTTACAATTACCAGTTTTCATGTAGTATTGACATTCAGGTTGACCTGGCCTTTCTGGAAATATCTTTTCAGTCTGACTACTACTTATTGGGCCAGGAGATGGTGTCACAGGGCGATACTGTGCTGCAAAAGGCTGCCCTGAAGTATTCACTCTGTATATAGAAGTATGAGCACCTGGAGACAGGACCGGGATCACACGTCCCTACATCTCATAAGCTATTAACATAATAACTACATATATATGAGTGTAGCATAATAACTAAATAGGAATTATGTTCTTTCTTACCGAGTAAGGACTCCAAATTGGTAAAGGAACCATGCCAGGTGAAAGTAATATAGGACCATAAGCACCTGGAGGGTATGAACCAGGTACTAACGGTGGCCTTGCAACCCTATAGCCAGTGGCCGATGGACCAACATATTGTTCAGGTGAAGGAGACTACACTGTTGAATAAAATGGACGTGCAGATGCTGCTGGCGGCATTGATTCGCCAGTCGGTTGAGGATGGTGGAATTTACAAGCTATACTAAATTTGCACTGCCCGGTTTTCAAATAGTAGTAGCATTCTTTCTCATCCTGTTTTGATACACAAAAAGGTTGCAGCTTTGACATTGATGCACAAGAAGAAAGAATCAGTGTGTATAACAAAAGTAGCTGATGACACGTTTGTTTGTATGATTTGTTACGTACACAAGGATTCATGTAAACAGGACATTAACCATCATAACTCATAAGCCAGTATTAGAAAGGTATAAACCTTCATGAACATAACCTACATAACTATACACATATCTTGATGATAAATCATACAAACAAACGTGACATAAACCTAAAGAGATGAAAATTTTAATACTTACACCAGCCCACTCGCCAAGAGTCTTTGCAGCTGGAACTGTGACTAAGCTGACATTATGGTCGGCACAAAGTGCTTTAACCAGCTTTTGATAATCTGGCTGGTTATAATCCTCTGCCAAAACACAAAGTAAAGCAGCATGTTTTTCAATAACTTTTGCAGCCTCGTGCAAACCCCTCACAAGACCTCCATGAGCAAGTGACTTTCTTACCATAAGCTGCAAAGCTGTCATGATATCCATCGGCTCCCTAAGTGCAGGGGCGGGTGTCTCAACTGGAACAACAGCCTCTTTACTGCACATCAAGAAAACAATTTAAATAATAAAATTACACAAATGTAGATACAAATAAAAAGAAAATACGAAACCCACTTATTTAAGCACTATACAAACTCCAATATGATAAAATTAAACAAAAGAGTACAATATTTTAGTTAATATACCCTGTCATGTTTTCTGTAGATCAGATCTTCTCACAAACTGTCTTGAGAAAAAACCAAGTTAGTTAAGAGTATTAAGATATAGTACATAAATATGGTCAATAGAATATGAATGATAACTTCAAACTATCAAATGGGAATTTACTATAGAAAAGAAAATTTGCCCTGTTGCTTTCTTTTCATCAGACCATAAATGCTTTTATATGTCACATATTTGGAACTAAAAAGCTTTAAACTTGACAAACTTAGCTAAAATAAGCAAATATTATCATGTAATTAACTTAATACTAGCTTAATAATCATAAATAAAACAATCCCACAGTTAAATTAAACACAAAACTAAATTCGATTATC
Source organism: Flaveria linearis (assembly GCA_024085815.1). Lineage (NCBI taxonomy): Eukaryota > Viridiplantae > Streptophyta > Magnoliopsida > Asterales > Asteraceae > Flaveria > Flaveria linearis. The sequence continues at coordinate 16,700 of JABSNV010001367.1, read as the reverse complement.
GCAAAAGCAACTCCAAATCTGTGTAGTGACAGAAAATTGCAACCAGAGATATAACCCGAACAAATGTAAATAGCTACTCGCATGACACGAATTACCAAATTTTTCCCGATTATTATCCAAAAACATACTCAAACAATAGTATAATTCCTTCTCCTGTACACATTTTACCTAACAATCTATGTAATTTCTTCATCAAGATTGACACAATGATTGGTAAACAAACTAACAAAAGATCTGTAATATTTGAAACATAATTAGGCAAATATATGGTAGATTATGACATTAATTGATGAATATTTGATGATTATGAAGTTGAATTGAGTACCTGAAACTGCAGCTATGAAGGTATCGGAGGAACACAAAATTAAACCCTAGCCTAACAAAAACAACAAATCAGAAGCGACTAATTTCAGTCAAAAACAACAAATCAACAACAGACATCTACCTCTTCGATTCAAGTAACACACGAAAGCATTCACAGTTTGTTAACAAAAATTATACCTACTATCTCTTCGGTTGCGGGATTGATGACAGGATACGATTCTTCCTAACAGGCTCTCTCCATTCTCCATCGATGAACAACTGAACAACTTCGAAATTTGAACCCTAGTTCATCATCGCCTTCGAAATTTGAACCCTAACAATGAACTTCGATCGGCGAAATATGTTTGCTAATAGCTTTGAGGTTAGTGGAAATAGGGTTTATCGGTGGCCGGAGGGTAGGTTTCCGCCGCTAGACGGTGGTGGTGCGACTCCGGAGATGACGCAATCTGAACCCTAGGTGGGTATCAATGAGCGGGTGAGGGTGAGGGGGGAAGGAAGAAAAAAAGGCATGGGTGGGTATCAATGAGCGGGAATTCAAATTTTAAGGTCTTGAGAATGTGCTATGCTTTAGTAATTGTACATTATGCTTATAAACTTGTACATCTCTTAATTTTGAGAGTTTTAGGTGAAAAGACAATACCGGTGGCTCACTTTTTCTAAGTAATGGGAAAGTTACCCTCCCTAAATGCTTATTAATATAGTATAGATTAACTTATCGATGATAATTGGACATTTTACAAGAGAATCACCAATTTCAAGCCAATTTCTAGCCATATGGGTGATTCTATTACGAGGGCTGTAGAAGAATGCTTGGATGATTGGGGTATAAACATGTAATGACTATCATCATGAATAGTGCATTAGCAAACGATGTTAATCATAAGATGTAGACCTATCTAAGTATAGTTTGATCTTTAATTGTGATCAGTGCACCAGAGTGTCCTGTAATTATCATGAGACGTGATATTGTATTTATTAGCACATGTGCTAGCTAAGTATAGTTCCATCACTACGTTGCATTCTTTTTTCCTTCATTAAGTTTTGTCCAATTGGGTTTATGCAGGATCGGATTTCGGGTGGTTTTTCTCTCAACTCACTGTGAATCAACACTCAGCAAGCAGTCTTTAAGAAGAGTTGATCACAATATAACAAGTAACAAGCAGTAAGAAAATTTAACACAGCAAGTAAATTTTCAAGGTACTTTTATATATTGCTTCTCAACTCAAAGGATTACAAGACACTTGGACTCAAATCGCTTATCTAAATAGTTACAGGGAGAAGATATATATAATACTACCTACAGCCGGATATACTTTGATACCAGCTGGACACCTCTAACCTTACATCTATACTACAAGACTCTAGGTGAGGTCTTTTAGACATTTTGCCTGAGAGTTGGTAGTCAGGACATGTCCCTGACTTACCTTGTCACCAACTAAAGTCGGTAACATGTACTATCATAAAAAGGTGAACAGTAGAATAAAGTATGGTCAACAACATGGCTCTTTAGGAAGATGCCATGCTGTATCAGAGGTCTGCAGCGGACTGTCAGGGACCATACTTTTATCTGCTGGACATAGCAATGTCTTCCGAAGGATAAAGTACTTCGGAAGAATAACTTCTTTCGAAGCCACTTATACTTCGGAAGACTGCTTCTTCCGAGGCTTGGAATCTTCTTTGTCTTCGGAAGCAGACTTTGTCTTCAGCTCTTTCATCAGACTTTGTCTTCGGAAGCTTTCAGACTTTGTCTTCAGCTCTTTCATCAGACTTTGTCTTCGGAAGCTTTCAGACTTTGTCTTCAGCTCTTTCATCAGACTTTGTCTTCGGAAGCTTTCAGACTTTGTCTTCGGAAGATATCTTCAGCTATTGGCTTCAGTTGTTGTCTTCAGTAGTTGACTTCAGCTTTTGCCTTCGGAAGATGTCTTCAGCTGTTGTTCCTTAGACTCTCGGAAGATCTCTTGCTTGGCTTCGGAAGCCCTTTAATGTAGTACCAAAAGTGACTATGAAGTGAATTTGGTTGCACCAGCCTTATCATGATCCAACAAACTCCCCCTAGGCTGATGCTACCAAAACTTCACTTCCCTCTTCTCAAAGCTCTCAGCACCAAGGAGAGCAGGTGTTTATCAGTGTCTTCATTCTTTCCTGCTGTGGTGCTAAGAATCTTGTACAAATCTTTGGTGGACAGCACCTCTACTCTGTCACCTTGGATTATATGTACCCTCTGTTGTGGCCCTCTGAAAAGAGTTAGTTGATGGGAAGTATAGTCATATTCCCATCGAACTATTGGTTCCAATTCAGGACCTTCCACCATCTGTAGAAAGGCTGTGCCTTTGGTGGTTGATCTTTCCTTGTCTTCCACTCTTTTCAGCTTCAACTCTTCTTTAATCTTGGCTCTTCTACTTCATTCAGCCAAGTGGAGACCACTGATGTGGTTTCTGATGTGTGCAGCAGTCTCAGAGTTGGAGGGATTGGAGAATGGCTTCTCTGCAAGCTCAGCAAGATCAAATCTGCTGAGATGCAGTAGAGAGGTGGCATTGAGCCTGTTGGTTTCACCATTCTCCCTTTCCACAACAAAGTTGTAAGAAGGTTCATCGAACCTCCACTGGATTATTGCATTTCTAGATCCAGGAGATTGACCAGAAATCCTGTCCTCTTTCCTGGTATTCAGCAGAGTCACCAGTCTTCTTCTTAGCCTCTTCTCCTCAGCATTGAGGGTATCGGAGTTGAGACCAAGAAGTCTTGCAGCCTGGCCCAAAGTATCTCTAGGCAATTCAAGAAATTGGCCTAGGGTGAGGGAGCTTGAAGATTTATCAACATAGGTGATGTTGATAACCTCTCCCTCACAGGAGATGCTGCTCAAGGTAGTGCAGTTGATGAGCCTCGTCTTGAACTCCTTTATTTCCTCAAAGGAGAGATGTTTAGGAGGCTGAGGGGATGGTCTTGGTTGTTGTTGGGTAGGCTTAGGTTTAGTGGTTTTGGGTTGAGTCTTGGGTTTTAGGATGGGTAGTTTAGGTGGTTGAGGTGATGTGGTAGGTTTGTGTAGAGTTGTGGGTTGAGGGGTGAAGGTTTCATCAGTGGGTTTGGCTTTAATGGGAAAAGGAGTTGGTTCTGGTGTGGGTTGTGGCTGTGGTTGAGTGGCTGGGGTGAAGACCATTCCTTTCATCCTTCTGTACATCTCCTTCCTTTTCCCCAAACGGATGTCAGCTTTAATTTCACTGACTATCCGCTGGAGTGTCCTTTCGGACATAGGTCCCACCTGCCTACCAGAGAAGCCATGAGCCCGGAGGTAGTCCTTCATCCAGGCTTTGTCAGTTGACTTCTTGGCAGCAGTGACCTCCTTCTCTTCTTTCCTCTTCCTCTTCACCTTCAACTTCTCCCTAGCAGCCTTTTTCCTTTCCTTCTCCATTTGATCATGCTCTTTGTTGTGGAGTAGCAGGATCATGTCATCATCATGTGGAGATAGTTCAGGAAGACTGAAGCCTCTTGAGAGTAGGAATTTGATCCTCTCCTTTCTCAGCTTCAGGGCTGCCTCCCTCTGCTCTTCTTCTGCCTTCTCCAAGGCCAACCTGGCTTCCCTTTCTTGTTGTAGCCTGGTTGACCTCTCCAAAGTCACCAACTCCTCTAATGGTAGCAGGAGTATCTCCTCATTGGCAGCTCCTAGATTGATGAGCTGGTCAATGAGTGCTGTTCTTCTCCTCTGGTTGATTTCTTCCTGATTGGCTACAGCTGCCTTAGAACTAGCAGCTAGCACTTCTCAGTAGGAGACCGACCTTTCTTTTTAGCCTTCTCAATCTTCTCCTCCTCCTGAAGCTCTTCTGTAGTCAATTTTCTTTGCCTTTGTCTTTGATGGTGCTTGACTGTGGTGGTTCTTGGATGGAGGGTTGTGATTGAGAGAGAAGTTCAGCTGGTGCTTGGGTTGGATGAATTTCAGAAATGTCTCCCTGCTCACCTCAGATGCAATTTCAGCAATGACATCTGTGATGGTCAGTTCCTCGGACATCTGAAATAAGCCTTCCGCAGCTTCTATTTCGGCTTCGGAAGACTTGTCTTGTTCTTCCAAGGCTTCCATGTAAGCTTCGGAAGCTTCAGCTAGAGCTTCAGAAGATGAGACTGCTGCAGATTCTGTCCAACTGTTTCAGTTGATGGGCCATCAGTCCCCATTTCCCCTTCGAAGCTAATCACAGGTTCTATGAAGACCTTAGGTTGACCAACTTCCTCCACAGTGGTAGAAGGTGCAGTCAGTCTTTGAAGCTCCTCAGCCCCAAAGTATGCAAGTGTGGTGTCGGGGTTGGGCTGTTCTAGGGATGATCTCAATACAAACTTTGTGAAAAGTCTGTAGAGATCTTGAAGCATCCTTGAGTCAATCTCCAGAAAGGATTGAGATGACTCAGGTAGTGTAATGATTTGGGAAGAAATGAGTTGGGTCTGTGGTTCCTGTGGTGTTTGTCTCTGAACTTTCTCCCCCTTTTTGGTAGCATCATCTTAAGAGCTAGATTAGCTAGAGGAAGAAGTCATTGAGACCTGGATTGGTACATGCCTAACAGACCTCTCCGTCTGTTTCTCAGGTAGTTTAGCCGTGAGAGAGTTAATCTCAAGTTGCTTAGTGGAAGTCCTTGATTCTAAGATCTTCACCTGTGATTCCAGGTTGGAGACCTTAGAAAGCAAGTACTGAAGTGTTAGTTGCATACTTCCCTCATCTTCATAAGAAGAATCATGGGGAGATGAGATAACATACCTAGTATGCTCACTCTCACCACCAGATGTGGTTTCTTGGCACCCTGGTTTCCTTTGCTCAGAGTCATCTCTTTCAGAGATGTCAATGGGCAAAGTTACCGTAGACTCAGTCCTAATGATGTTACCACTGTCCTGAGAGCTCAATGAGAGACTCTGAGTAGTGGCAGCTGAGTCTACATGAGTTCCCTCCACATCAGTGGGACTCACCTCAGTAGCTGGCTTCTGATGGGGGCTAGAGACAAGGGATCCCTCTTGGCTCTGTTGATCTCTCAGTGGGTGTTGTAGATCAACTTCATGGCCATGGAGAGATGTAATCTCTTCATCAGTTCGGAGTAAAAGGTCAGTGAAAGAGAGGGTGGTTAGTCCTACTGACCCGGGACCTAAGTCAATGTCTACAGGCATTGAGCCTATGGTAGGGCTGTCCCTAGAAGGCTGCACAGGGGAGTGTAAAGACTCACCCTGTGGGCTTAAGGCTTGGGGTTCGGGCTCAGGGGTTTGAGACTGAGGAGGCTCAAAACCCACATTGAGGTCAAATGTGAAGGATGGTGTGACCTCGGACTGAGTGGGAGCCCATGATTCCACTTTAGTCCTTTCGGTGTGAACAGGAGGAGCTTGTTCAATCAGAGTAGATTGAACAAGGGTTTGTTTGGGGCGTCTCTGATATGTGGCTTTGATGGGTAAAGAAGGTTTTGGTATAGTGGTGGATGTTGCTGGTGTGGGTTCATCAGCTGTGGGGAGAACAGGGATGTCACCAGGAGCTATGTGCTCAGTCATCTCTGGAGGTAGTGGAGTGTACCGTCCAGTGAAGTTGGTGGACATCTTCTTCAGTGTCTTGAAGATGGTAGGCCTCATGTGTGGAACAGAAGAGCAGCTGCGCAGACAAGCTTGCTTGGTTCCATCTCACAGTTGATTATGTGTTGAAGAAATCGGGGATACATAAAGAATGTATCCCTGCTCAGATTGGCGATTAGGTTGTTCAACACAAATCGTGAGTAGTTGAATCTGAGGCCTCTTACCAACCCATGAACTAGGCATCCTAGTTCATATGGGATTTGATCCCATCCCCCTGATTTGTTGGAGAGGCAATGTAGAACAATGTGCAGCAGGAACTTCCAATGGTAAGAGAAGTTGAACTTGTATACTGTAGACCTGCGACATCGCCTCCATATCCCATGAGGATATAGGTGCCTTCCAAGTCTTCCTTGGGGAACTCAGTAGGAGCCCATCATCGTGAAGCTCGAGATGCTCCCTGATGAGCTGTTCACTGATGACCAACTCTTGGCCACAAACTATGGTTCTCAGGACTCGAACCCCATTCATCACTGTAGTTTCACCGTTGCTCCAAAATTCTAACATATGGTTGGAGTATACGGTGGGGTTAACTGTTAGTGCAGTGAGATAGGTGGATTCGGTGAGAAAGGTGATGATTTGGATGAAGTCGGCATCCCTTGACGAATCAAGTAATGCGACTTGGTTGTGCTGAGGGTTTAGCGCCATTGAAGAAAAGGTAAGCTTGAAAGTTTGGGTGAAATTGAGGGTTTGACAGTGAAGGGAACGGTTAGGGCTGTAAAGTGGTAAAAGAAGATGAAATTGATGAGTCAAGATTATTTAAAAAGGGGTGAATAGTGGTAGTGGTGGTAATAGGGTAACTGTTTTGGGGTTACCGTAGGTGGTATAGTGGTTTACGGCGGAGAAATGATGTTGGCGGCAAGGATAATTTTAAATAATCTGACATTATCAACAAAATCTTTACTTTTTACAGAGTGGGGCCCAAAAATATCCGTTACATATAAAAACCTTTACTTCCGAGGGTAAAACATTTCCGAAGGTAATTTTCTTCCGAAGGCAATTTATCTTCCGAAGCTTGATATTGCTTCCGAAGGTAAAATTGTCCTTTGAAAGCACTCTATCTTCCGAAGCAAGGCATTGCTTCCGAAGGTAAAGTTGTCTTTCCGAATGGAGAGTTGTATAAGTTTCGGAAGTAGATCTGATATAAAATCAATCGCTTCTTCCGAGACCAAAAACTCTTCCGAGAAGAAAATTTCCAATGAGGAATTTTGGCTTCGGAAGATATTCAGGAATATCTTCTGAGAGTTAATTCCTCTTCGGAAGGAATTTACACTTGGAATAATTTAAAGATCTTTGTAACAGGGCTTAAATTGTATTGACACAAGACATTACTCATTTAAAAAGGTCTTCAAAAGAGGTAGTTATTCAATGTTTATCATCCCAATTGCTGATATGAGATACTTAAATCTTTGTTCATCAAATGCCTTTGTGAACAAATCAGCATATTATTCATTTGAGTCAACTTGATTAACTTTATCAGTTGTTTCTCATGAATATCTCTAATGAAATGATACCTGATATCAATGTGTTTTGTCTTGGAGTGCTTCACCGGATTCTCAGTAATGGAGATAGCACTGTTGTTGTCAATATGGATAGGAGTAGTCATGAAGTTGAATCCATAGTCTAACATCTGATTTTGAATCCATAGCAGTTGAGCAAAGCAGCTAGCAGCAGCAATGTATTCAGCTTCAGCAGTTGATGTAGAGACACAGGATTGTTTCTTGCATTGCCATGAGATAATCCTTCCACCAAGAAATTGACATCCTCCTGATGTTGATTTCTTGTCAATGTTGCAGCCACCATAGTCACTGTCAGAGTATCCATAGAGATTGAAATCATTATTTCTTGGATACCAGAGACCTAGTTTAGGTGCTCTTTTGAGGTATCTGAGGATTCTCTTTGCAGCAGCTAGGTGAGACACCTTTGGAGCAGCCTGATATCTTGCACAAATGCATGTGGCAAACATAATATCTGGTCTACTTGCAGTGAGATACATCAGAGAACCAATAATTGCTCTATACTGATGTTGATCAGTATCCTCCCCCTCAAGGTCAGGGCAAAGATTATGGTTTCTGGGTATGGGTGTCTTGGCTGGTGGTTTACAGTTCTTCATTTCAAATCTTTCTAAGATGTCTGAGACATACTTAGATTGACTTATGAAGAACCCTTCCTTCATCTGTTTTACCTGGATTCCAAGGAAAAAGTCCATTTTCCCATGGAACTCATCTCAAACTTCTGCTTCATAATGCTTTCAAAGTCCTTGCACATTGGTCGTTTGAAGAACCAAATATGATGTCATCAACATAGACTTGTACAAGCAAATGTCTTTTCCACTCTTCTGATGAAAAGAGTCTTGTCAATGGTACCTCTAGTGTATCCATTCTTCAGGAGAAACTGATACAGGTCTCATACCACAGCCTAGGTGCTTGGTGCAGCCCATATAGAGCTTTATCCAGCTTGCACACATAGTTGGGGTGCTGTGGGTCTTCAAATCCTGGAGGTTGACACACATAGATTTCCCTATCTATATCCCCATATAGAAAAGCACACTTGACATCAAGTTGGTAGACTGTAAAGTTCTTGGATGCAGCATAAGCAAGGAAGATTCTAACTGCCTCAAGTCTTGCAACAGGTGCAAAGACATCAGTATAATCATTCCTTCCTCCTGGGTGTACCCTTGAACTACTAGTCTTGCCTAGTTCTTGATAATCAAGCCTCTATCATTTTTCTTGTTCTTGATACCCATTTTGTGTAACATCCTGTATTTTGTGTCCATTTATTTATGCAAATGTATAGCATCCTTAGTAAATTTATATATATATAAAATAATAACAATAATAATAATAGATAATAATAATAATAATAATAATAATAATAATAATATGATAATAAAAAAATATAATAATAATATAATACAATAATAATAATAATAATAATATAATGTTAATAATAATAATAATAAAGTAATAATAATGATAATATAATAATAATATAATACTAATAATAATAATATAAAAATATAATAACAATAATAATAACCAAGTATTAAAGTGCAGGGGTTAACTTGTCATTTGAAAACTCTAAATACAAGTTTAATACATAAAATGATAAAACTGAAAGCACAGGGGCCATTTGTGTAAATTCCCAACCACCCCCCTTCTACCCCGTAATTCCGGTCACCGGCCGGTGGGAGCTCCGGCGAGCTTCAAACACACCATTTTAACATCGATTTCGACCAAATTAACCTTCGACTATGGGTTTCGAACCCGAACCCAACTCCAAAATCGAAATTCGCGCTCGTACCCTTTCCAAATCAAAACCAAATCAAAATTCTAAAAAAAATTCGAAATCAAATCTTGCCAAAAACACAAATTGAATCGAATCAATCATTCCTAAGTTAATACGCGGTTTAACAAATCAATCCATCCCCTAATCACGCGTCACAACAACTCGAATCTCTCAATTTTAGTAAACCCGAACGCGTTTTCAAAATCGAATGGGTATGCTCGAACCTGTTAAATCAAGTCTATAAATTGTGGGCTTTCGATCCATTTTGAAGTTCTTGAACTCCCTGAAACCTCAATTTCACCATAAAATCTCCGAATCGAAAAGCCAAATTCAAGAACATTCGAGACTAAGTCGAACTCAACATCACTCGAAACCCCATCAAAACAGGTAATTGAAACCTGTTTTCTACTCGTTTTGATCCAAGGATCAGAAGCCCTATGATGATTTGGGTGTCTAACACCGAATCGAGGGTCAATTGAGGATCTGTTGAATCTAGGGTTATTCGAATTGGGGGAAACTGGGAGACGAGTGTTTAAATTTAAAACAAACCAATGTGAACCAAGGCCACGGCCCTGGTTCACTGGTTCCTGCGTCCCATGTTCACAGGGAGGCCCCGGGTTCGACCCGGGCAGCCCCTCCCCTGTTTTCTTTTTCGATTTTTTTTCTTTTCTTTAATTCTTTTTAATTATTAAACCTTTTTAAATTCTAAAAATTTCGAAAATTAATTTCATAAAATGCAGATTATTTTGTTTACTTTTGTTTAATTAATTTGTGACTAAATTTATTTTTATAAAATACATTTGTATTTATAAATACATAATTTTAGTTTTAAAAATACAAAAGAAATGAGTAAACACAATACTTGTATATGTATATATATATTTTTAAATAATTAAATTGTTTAGTTACTTATACCTATATATATATATATTTATTAATATAGTTCTTTTAATAACTAAATCACTTAAAATGATTATAATTGTTTAGTATGTATATGTATAAATACATTCAAACATTAAATTGTTTAGTTATTATACCTATATATATATATTTATATATATGTTCTTTTAGTAATAAATCACTTATTATGATTATACAATATTATAATTGTTTTATATATTTATATATATATATATACATAGTTTTTTAATAGCTAAATCACTTGTTATGATCATTATACACAATATTATAATTGTTAGTATATATATTTATATTATATTTAAACAATTAAAGTGTTTAATTACTTTACCTATAAATATATATATTTTATATATAGTTCCTTATAATAGCTAAACCACTTATCATAATTATATACAATCCTTATAAACGGTTTAACGTACAAGTTAATCAAGTTTTATTATAATCTCTTTCGCGCTAACAATTGATTATACAAGTATAATCCATTCGTTCCATTTAACCGATCCCGTTATTAACATGTAATAAATACGAATAATTATTAAATCATATTAGACCTACAATTAATCATCAAACAATTATAACGCGTACTTATTTCGTTTAGGGCGTTGTGACGTTTGTTGGAAATCTTATTCGTGGTTATTCTTATTACATCTACAAGTCTCCTTTATTAAACATGTGAGTTCTTATGCCCCGCTTATGATTATTTCACGCTTTCGGGGTGAACATGTGCTTATACAAACTTACATACACGCTTTGATACTTATTACCACACATGCAATTCTTACATAGTCGTGGTTGTTTGGATATGTTAAGTATTATATGAGATGTGACATACGTGTGCAATCATTAACTATTGCTAGCCTAGCGAAGTCTTAGATCTTTGGGCCTGACAAGCTATTTGGTGCTAAGTCGATGTATTGCCGACTCCTAGGAGCCGTATGCTTGTGCACTAGGGAAACAAATACACTTAGTTAATCATGCTTATTCATTTATTCAGTCGAGGCTTGATTGTAACTATGCATGTTCTATATACTTGCTATCTTGTGACCATTGACTAGAATTGCCACATTTGTATACTATTGTATTTAAAACCATGAGAATTCACCAACTAGTTAGTTGACTTTATTTTCAACATGTTTCAGGTAATGTGCAAGGCTTAGTAATGATTGAAGGAATGCATAAACCTAGATCATGGACCTAGGCTTAATAAGATGATGAATTCTTGTTTTTGTTTGATTTATTTTGAGACATTGATGTATGTGGTGATGAAACAATTGATTAATGGCATTTATATACTTTAACATAGCGTTAGGGCTGTGAACAATCTTAACCCACACCTCGATGTTTCCGCCGTCAAGGTTGGGGGTGACGATTGGTATCAGATCCATAACTATAGGGATTTAGGTTATTAGAAAATGGTGACCTAGGCTATAGTTTATGCATGACCCTTATAGAATAGTATTCTTATGAATACATACTATTGTTTGCATGCTGCCTAACGCTATGCCTTATTATGTGCAATGTGATGCCTTAGCATAGGTGCCTTTCTACATGATTACATATTGTTACCCGTCTCCCCTAGACTTCTTAAACGTTAATCTCCCCGACAGTTAGTTACTATTCTTAAACTTATTCTCGTCTCCAAGTAGAATCTATTGATAGGAATTCTTTAGACTTTATGTCTAATCTTGTAAAATATCCATCAAGATTTTGATTCATAAACCAAGAACTAGTGTGGTACATAGACACCTGTATTCTGGATTTTCTGGCAAAAGGCCCGGGCTAAGGCAAGCGTATTCGTATAATCTCATTGAGGGAACCGTTACGCTACCTGGGGATTTCCGGGATGAGTGATAAACTATGACCAACATACACGTTTCTGAGGTGAATGGGTCAATTCATCTTGACGTGTCAACGTTTCCAAATGGTGATGCGTCACCAAATGGAATCATTCCGTATAAATCATGATTCTTACCTTAAGCCCACACCTATTAACCTTTAACCGATCCTAACCCAATTTGTATTTTTCCAGCATGTCTCGTTACCACGGAAACCGAGGAAGATCCGGCCGTAAGCTTGCTGCCATGATTGCCCGGCAAATGGCTGCGGTCATCCCGACCATGGTGGCTGAACTCAGCAGCACTATGATCGCAAAAGGTCACGAACAACAGCAATGGCCAAGGGAAAATAGTGCGAACCAACGGCGTAACAAAGTCTTGCACCTTCAAGCACTTTAGTTCATGCAAGCCTCTGAGTTATAGTGGCAAGGAAGGTGCCACCGGTCTGCTAGAATGGTTTGAAGGGATGGAGAAACACCTTCGTCAACTGTGAGTGCCCCGAAGCACTCAAAGTAAGGTACGCCACCAGTATGCGCAGCAACGGGCCTTAAGGGTGGAACAGTGAAAAGAGACCGAGGCCCCGATGCAATCTTGGCTTTTAACTTGGGAGGAATTCAAAAACATAGCCATAGCCAAGTTTTGCCCGAGGAGTGAAATCCAGAAACTGGAGGAGGAATTCTGGATTTGAAACAAGATGGCGGGAACCATCTGGCATATTCTACCCGTCATCATGAACTGAGCATACTGCTGCCACACATGGTGGATACTGTTTCCCGAAACGTGGAAAAATTTATAAGGGTGTGCCACCTCAAATCAGGATGCCGTTGTGGGTAGCCGACCCACAACTTGGAAGAAGCCATCACTATCACTGCACAAGCTGACGGAGAGACCACATCCGAGCAGGCACTATGTCTGCAAAGGGTGCAAGAAGACTGAGAAGACGACCCCCGAGGAGGTCAAGGAGGTCAGCCTGATAACAAGAAACGGAAGTTTGTACAGGCACGAAACTATGCCGTGGCTGCTCCTAAACCGCCCCAAAGACAGTGTACTACCGGGGCTACCCCGGCAGCACAAGTGCCCGTGGCAAGGGCTTATGGGCCCTCTACCTATGTGTAACACGTGTAGGTATCCACACGGGTAATCTTCCGTGTCGCATCTGCACTATGTGGCAAGTACGGGCACCTTGTGGCAACGTGTCGCGAGCATTGGGAAACGCAGTGACGGAACCAAATCGGGTCTGCTACAACTGTGGAGAACCAGGTCACTACCGACCCAGTGCCCTCGTCTTGGGGCAATGTTCCACAAGCCATGGACGTGCCTTCAACCTCAACGCGAACCAAGCTCAGGCGAACAACGAGGTGGTGAACGGTACGTAAAAAATTGCAACCCTATCTCCATAGAATTTCTCTTAAAATTCCTTACTTATGTCCTTAAGTGCCTTTAAAACCTATACAGGTATGTTTTTATTAATGAACCTATGCATACGTATTATTTGATTCGGGCGCCGATAGAAGTTTCGTTTCCTTAGAGTTCGAGCCGACACTTTCTAAACCTCGCTCAAATCTAGAGAGACCTCTCACCGTCGAAGTTGCTGATGGAGAACCCTCACGTCGACGTGGTTATCCGCGATTGTCTATTGTGCCTCGACGACCATAAGTTTCTTATCGACTTTTTATGAAGCTCGGGAGTTTCGACGTCATTATTGGCATGGATTGGTTATCTAAGAACCATGCGAGATCATTGTTTCGAGAAGTGCATTCATGCCCTTACCCTCGGGGAAACGTTGAAGGGTTCGGTGAACGGTCTCCAAAGGTCTCAAGTATGTCATGTGCTAAGGCTCAGAAATGCCTAAGTAAGAGTTATTCGGCATTCTTGGCCTATGTAGTCAACACCAAAACCAAGGAGAAGGAACTCAAAGATGTTCCAGTTGTACGAGAATTCCCTGAGGTCTTTCCGATGATCTTAGCGGGTTAACTCCCGTACGCGAAGTAGAATTAAAATCGACTTGATTCCGGGAGCAAGCCCCGCGGCTAAATCACTTACCGACTCGCACCATCGGAAATGCAAGAACTCTCTAGCCAACTCCAGGAATTATCCGAGAAGGGGTTTATCCGCCTAGTTCTTCTCCTTGGGGTGCACCTGTCTTATTTGTGAAGAAGAAAGATGGGTCTTTCCGCATGTATCGATTACCGTGAGCTCAACAAGTTGACCATCAAGACCGGTACCTCCTTCTAGTATCGACGACGATCTTTTCGACCAACTTCAAGGAGCTGCAATCTTTTCAAAAATCGACTTGCGTTCGGGTTATCATCAACTGCGAGTCCACGACGACGATATCCCAAAGACTGCATTCCGCACCGGTATGGGCATTACGAGTTCATGGTTATGCTTTCGGCTTAACCAAATGCTCCAGCGGTCTTCATGGATCTTATGAATCGGGTGTGCAAGCCATACCTAGACAAGTTGTCATCGTTTTCATTGAGACATTCTTATTTATTCCAAGTCTCGCTCCGATCATGAACTTTCTCCGTCAAATCCGAACTGTTGAAGAAGGAACCAACGTACGCGAAATTCTCGAAATGTGAGTTTTGGCTTGAAGAAGTACAGTTCTTAGGGCACGTTGTGAATAGTCAAGGAATTCACGTCGACCTACGAAGGTTGAAGCCGAAAGAATTGGAGTGCTCCCAAACTCCGACGGAAGTTCGATCGTTTCTTGGTCTAGCCGGTATTACCGGCGATTTATTGCCAACTTCTCAAAAATCGCAAAGCCACTCACGTCTTGACTCAGAAGAACAAGCTTTCGAGTGGAAAGCCGAGCAAGAAGAGGCGTTTGAGACATTGAAGCACAAGTTGTGCAATGCCCCTATTCTGACGCTACGGATGGAAATGATGACTTCACGGTATACTGCGACGCGTCGAAACAAGGCCTTGGTTGGTTCTCATGCAACGGGGAAAAGCCATCGCATATGCCTCGAGACAATTGAAGGTTCACGAGGTAATTATACGACGCACGATCTCGAGCTCGGAGCGGTGGTCTTTGCTTTAAAAATCTGGAGACACTATCTATACGGCACGCAAGGTATAGTCTACACGGACCACAGGCCTCAACACGTTTTCAATCAGAAGGACCTCAATATGAGGCAACGTCGTTGGGTGGAACTAATTAGCGACTACGATTGTGATATCCGCTACCATCCCGGCAAGGCAAATGTCGTAGCGATGCATTGAGTCGAAAGACGCATCAAAAGATGTTTCCGTTCAAGAGATTCCGACCGAGCCAATGGTTCGATACATTGGGGGAGTTTGATACTGAAGTCCGACTCGATGTCAACAATGCTACGGTGTTATTGCAGAACTTAAGGATCGATTGTGACATCGAGGCGAGTATTCGAGAAGCACAGCAAGCGGTGCAAACCGAGGGAGTATGAAGGAAGAGCTCGAGCCAAATCTCTCAGCCCAATTGGAAACAAGAGCCAATGGTTAATGTATTTCGCAAACCGAATCTGGATTCCCAAACGCAATAACCTTCGTGCTCTATCATGAACGAAGCACATCGGACTCGTTATTCTATTCACCCGGGCCCGATAGATGTACATGGACTTACGGAGTCAATATGGTGGCCCGGAATGAAACGAGACATAGCAACCTATGTTGCTAATGCCTTACATGCACGAAGGTTAAAGCGGAGCATCAACGTCCAAGTGGATTACTCGAACAACCTGAAATTCCCATGTGGAGTGGGAACATTTATCCATGGATTTCATAACCAAGCTACTCGGACATCTCGCGGGCACGATAGCATATGGGTAATCGTGACGATTGACTAAGTCGGCACATTTCATACCCATACGCGACACATATAAGACATCAAGGTTAGCCCCGATTTACATCGACGAGATCTAAGCCGTCATGGTGTGCCTCTTCACATTATATCCGACCGAAGACGCTCGATTCACTTCTCACTTTTGGTCTACTATGCAAGAACTTCTGGGTACACAATTGGATTAAGCACGGCTTACCATCCCCAAACCGATGGCCAAACCGAGCGGACGATCCAAACCCTGGAAGACCTGTTAAGTCTCTGTGTCTTGATTTTTGGGGGCGACTGGGATACGCACCTACCGCTCGCAGAATTCTCCTACACCAACAGTTACCACTCAAGCATCCAAATGGCACCGTTCGAAGCACTTTACGGTCGTAAGTGTCGTTCACCAATCTGCTGGACCGCCGTTGGCGAGAATCTTATTACCGTCCGAGCTCATACAAGAGACGACCGATAAAGTCGCAATCATCCGCAAGAACCTGGAAGTGGCAAGGAGTCGACAGAAAAGCTACGCTGATAAACGTCGCAAGCCACTGGAAATTCCAAGTTGGGGAGATGGTCTTCTCAAGGTCTCACCGTGGAAGGGTGTGGTTCGCTTTGGAAGGAAGGGCAAGTTAGCTCCAAGGTTTGTAGGGCCTTTCAAGGTTCAGAAAAGAATCGGGAAAGTGGCCTACAAACTAGAATACCCCCCGACTTAGTGGAATTCACCCTGTTTCCACGTCTCTCAATTGAGGAAGTGCCTGGCCGACGATAATGCATGTCAATTGGAAGACATTCAGATCGACGAGTCACTACATCGTTGAAAACCCGTCGAAATCATGGATCATTATGAAGAAGAATAGGACCTCTACGACCCAATTGTAAGGTTCGATGGGAGAAACACGAGGAGCGGAATTCACTTGGGAGCGTGAAGAACATATGAAGAA
>JABSNV010000387.1:0-70813 GCA_024085815.1 Flaveria linearis | reverse complement strand
GAAATTGAGAGCCAAAAGATTAACATAGTAGCAAACAACCATGACATTTACATGAAAATAACAACTTAAGCATAAGGTTTAATGAGAACAACAACTTGATTAAGGACTTCCCCACCTTTGTGAGGTTGTTTGTATGGTTGCATAGAGCAAGAAAACACACAGATAACCAATCAGTTTTAGAATAAAGTATAAATAAAATAATGATAAGAGTAACATTTTAACACTCCTAAGAAGAAATAAAATTTTGCATAATTACAAAAAATAACAAAAGCCATACAGTTACAATGAATGAATAATACCGGTTAGCAAAACATTTATACAATTCAGGTTAAAAGAAGCAAAAAGCTGCATCCTTTGCAAGACAAAGTTCCATATTCTCCATTTTTTTAACAAAAGAGATGGGAGATTTTTATGTCATATATTTATACCACCCGGATAACAAAATAAAGATTAATAATAGAATAAAACACTGAAGCTTTACCTTTAATCGATGATTGAAAAAGAAAAGTACATACCTTGATGCAACATCTTTCATTCAAGGCTCCGAATCATGTTTTCTTTAGCGGTGAATAAGCTTGAACACGAATCGAATTGTTTCCCTTCTAACACCAGCATAATCCTCACCACCGCCTCTTTAAACTACCTCATCAAAAAAACAATCCTTTAATTAATAGCATAATCAACCAATGGATTATCCAGATTTCTTATTTTTAAAACTCGCCATTTAATCGCATCAGGTAAAGAAGAACACGCACCAACTTCATCCTCTTGCGAATCATTTATTCAGGTTCATAAATTCAATCATAAAAGCATTCAAAACCATACAAGTACACAACTTCTATATCATTTTATTAAAATATGTTCTTAATTACTACACTCAGAATATAGTTTTAGTACCCATATTTAACACATTATTATTTAACGAACTAAATACAAAATAACTAATATAAATAGTGTTTATAGGTCTTACCAACCCGTATTGACCCGTTGCCAAACCTGAACCCCCTAGTCTCATTTACCACCCTTAGTATCAGAGAAGGCATCTTACCTCAAACTTTGTTGGTTCAAAGAAGAGATTTGCCTGTCATGATGCCACCAAATCCGACCCTAAATTGTCAATAGATAAAATGTTAGCATTTAACAACTTCGTATCAGTTTCTCATTATAAAGCATAATTTAGATATATATGGGTACCTGAATGAAAAAACACCGAGTGTATATGCTTGAATCATCACAAATAAACCATTCACAATGAGATAAGTAAGTGACTGAGGATCCTTGCAGCCTCGTTTCTCCCTCTCAGGTGCTGCAACAACTGCAGTCATCGTTGTAGCCGCATATAAGCAGCCATCTCTGGATTATAGACTCTTTGAGAAGAATCTGTTTTTGTCTAAGATGATGTCATTATCCTCCTCAGGGCTTGGTTCTGATCCATGGTTTATACGACGACCTGCTTGGGTTATACATATGATGCTTCTGAGGCTGCTACTCATAAGCAAAGTACGGGCTATACGCTTTTCTGTCCTCTGGTTGCCTGTTGAAGTAGTCATTGGTAACGCGACTTGCTTCAGCTAATGCTTTTTCTTCCAATGAAGATGTTACAAAATGTCAAATAATAGTATCTTCTCAGGTCATCCTCCTACAAGGCATCATACATCTTGTCTTTTTAATTCTGTAACCCATTTGAAACCAAAGAACTAAGATTTTAAAACATACCTCAATCTCTGGGATAACATAGGCCATGTTACATAGAAAAGCCAGTGTGATAAATGCTTGGTATCAGACCAGAAACGTGTTTCAACATTCCGAGAATGTCTCCTGGTTCATGATCATATTGTCTTCAGCATCGCTATAATCTACCTCACCCCTTCTCCATTCCATCTTCACCGCATCCTTTTTCTTATTCATTATCACACTCAGTTCATTATCTTGCTTTTGAACCCACCGGCTTCTGATTTCCATGGCATCTCAATCCAATTAGCACGTTTCTTCTTCTCTTCTCCATTTCTACATCACCAGCATCCATCTTAGGTGAATTTGGACATTGAGCTTGATATATGTAAGTTGAAAATCCCATTGATCGGCTGTTTTTCAACTTCTGTTGATTTGATGCCTGAACATTATTAGCAGAAACATAGATTGTTATTGAGTATGCTCTTTGAATTCTTGCACGTTGTCTTAAATTTTGACCGAGATTGATCGGTTAAGGATGCTTGGTCTGCGTCTTGCGCTGGGCTCTCAGTTATCGAGGTGGTTGGCTGGCTGGAAACTGATATAGTACTGCATGCCCATTTAGCAATAACATAAGTTAACCTTCAGATTGCCTGAGACATGTGCCACTAGAATATAAGTAGAGAATAGCGTACTAAAACATAAAAGCATTCATCATTTTATAAAGGCATTATAGGAGACAAACTGGGACCTTGGTATCAACGACAACATAGCCCATTCTAGTTACACCAAAGGAACATATATTTTGAGGAATTGTTATTCGGGTGATGATAAAACTAAAATACTTACAATAGTATAACACGACATAGTATCTTGTATAGGGGTTCAGTAGGAGGTATCGTTCATAATTTAGAAACAAATAGTTTGGAAAAGGAAAACAAACATGATACAAAATGAATTACAATAAGACCACGTCGGGACACAATTCCTAAAAAACAGATCACCCTCTTTTGAGAACCTGTTTGCCTCTCAAGAGCTATTTCATGTAGAATACCAAGTAAACATATATTCTAAGGATATCCGTCGTATTTATTCGTATATTATTTTAAAAATAGTATGAACATGACACAGTATCTTGTCTAGGGCATCAATTCATTTTCCACAAAAACATGACATCTAGAAACACAATTTTCAAGTAGATCAATCATAGATCTTATGCATGCCTCCCATCAGTAAAAGACCCAAGGCACTCTGTAAGCCTCTTAACCCGATTTTCCAATATTTGCAAATACGAAGAATAAAAGATCAAGATATGAATATTCACCATTTTGCTGCATCACATATAAAATTCATACAACCAAACTTTGTATAATACTGTAAACACATGAGTCAATCAAAATACAAATAAGAACCTAAAACACACATATAAACAAACCTACACACACAAAAAACACTTAAAACAAAAGACCAAAGTTACCTTTGTTGTTGCTTTTGTAGCCAAAACATATGAATATTAGTCATTTAAACAATACTTACCTGATTTCGTGTGCAATTTCTTCGATTCGTCTTCGATCTAAACCGCCACCCCATAATTTTCTTGTTTCTCTGTGATTGAAAAACATCACCAGTTAGAGAACAAAAGAAAAGGAGTAGGTCGAGAAGCATACCTATACTCAACACATTACCGAACATACACAGGACAACACACACAAGCCAAAGATCTTGATTCTTCTTCATTTTCAACCTCAGATGACATATTTCACCAAATGCTAACCCAATTTACAACCGAACCTCCCAATACCCACAACATACAAACAAACAACATCCAAACCCAAAATCAAAAGCCTTAATTAGCTCCAACCCAAATCACACCATGCAAGATCATGTTTTTTCAGAGTGATTTCTCATAGCCATTCATCGAACGCGTTATGTGCGCACAATATTGAACCAATAATCGAAAGCAAAAGCCCACTTTTCTTGTAGTTCAGTAGTAATAACATAAAGAAACTACTAAAAACAAGATTTGCACTTCCCAATTCGATTTAGATGACGATGAGATCTTGAATGGAGTTACAGGAGCAGCTGGCGCAGGCGGTTCTTGAGCTTGAATGTAGCACAAACCTATGTTGAAGTTTTAAGAACCTGCAAAATACCGCCTTGAATATTAAAAACCAAATGCAATGCGAAGTACTAACTGATGGATGCGTGCATCATTGTTGATTCCTAAAAGAAATTTATGATGTAAACGGTTTCGATCATAATGCAACTTTTGAAAGATACCACATGTCTCTACACGTAAGGTGGAATAAAAGAAACAAATATTTATAAAATTGGTATGCTGTATACATATACCCATGAACATACTCCCAAACATCAAAGAAAGATCAAATACCTTGGCAGATTCGCTAACATGGAATGTAAGCATTTTCTTGTTGTTATTCGAGATGAACAAATCTAAAAAGACTTTCCTCTGTGTTTTGGCCTAAAACATCAAAACTCTCTAACATTTAGAACTAAAAAATTCTAAACTATCTTAACTCTTCAGTTTACAGTTTACTCACCTCAATCTCTGTAAATAAACACATAATTTAGCTTTGAATACCAAATGCCTTTTAATTTCAACTTTACATCATCAAACAAAAAGCTATAATAGTAACAGTAAACATATGCAATCCAACTCCAGTATCAAGCAATTTTCCAATCCCAAAAGCACAGGTTCAACTTACGATCAAAATGCCACTTGCTTCAGCAACATTAAGCACTAATCCCTCTCACAAACGTTCAAACACCACCAAATACATACTCAACGTAGTAAAAACATCACAGATCAATAAGCATCGATCAAAGTATCATCAAACAATAGCTAATAACATAATCAAAGATCGCATCGATCAAGCACACACTGTCCATACCTTCTTGCACCTCTTCCCCGTAGCATGTTCACCAAAACCTGCGAAAACTTCCACTCTAAACCCTCTGGAGCCATAGCCACATCACCTTCCCCGTCCATTATCACAAACTCCAAATGCGACAATCACAACCAGTCAAAATCACCTATCGTCGATGAAATCGAATCACAAACGCATGCATCGAGTCGATTCGTTCATCGACCCACCGGAAACGAAACCTCTATGATCGATCAATTGAACAACGAATTTGGAGGATTGAGAGTGAGTATAGGTGTGTAAACCTCAGAGGGTAAATAAATTTTGTAAATTCAATCGAAACTCACCTCGGAACCATGAGATTATAGCGTCCTTTGCGTACGCTCCCGCATCATCTCCGCTGCAGCACCGTCATCATCATCGGAATCCGATCGGACGACGGAGAAACACTGGTCGCCGGCGCCATCGGACGACGGAGAAACGCCGGTCGCCGGCGCCATTCATTTATCGTTCAGACGCACAATTGAAACCTCTAAGCTTTCTTCGGTGGCCTGAACGACGGTGAAGATATGTGTGAATCTGGGGATTGGGGTTTTGTTGGTACGATGGCACTGTAGCCACCGACCGTCGGACGACGGAGAAACGCCGGTCGCCGGCGCCATTCGTTTATCGTTCAGACGCACAAATTGAAACCTCTAAGCTTTCTTCGGTGGCCTGAACGACGGTGAAGATATGTGTGGATCTGGGGATTAGGGTTTTGTTGGTACGGTGGCACTGTAGCCACCGACCAAGTCTTTAATATATATTATAATATGTCTATATGTGTGTATGTATAGTTGGAGCATTCACTATATCTTTTTTATTCACATCCCTCATAATTAACAAAAATCATTTCTCTTAAAAATTTCGTTCATTTATTTTAAAAAGGTCCTCTCACATTAGTTTCTCATATTTATTCTTAGAGTATTTAATGATTATTATTATTTATTTTTTCAATTAATATATAGAAGATGGAGATGAGAATGGAAAACCCAAATGCTCTAATATCATAAAAAGTACACGTGTTTCTTTTAGCAGTTATAACTTAGAACATAAAATCCTTTTATACTTTGAGAATAAACCCAACTAGTTTGATACCCGAACGCGCGTTGCGCGTTAGAAGGACGACCTAAACGGAGGCTCAGAACTCTGTCATGATAGCCGCAACCTAACACTTTCAACAAACGATAAGAGTCGATACAATGACAAATGTAATACCGCCAATGATACCCATAGCCCTCTGATGCACCCAATGACCATCGTCATCAAGCAAACTATGAAAGACAAACTTGTAAGTACAAGAGCACAAATGCTATAAGGCTCAGAAGCAGTTGTTTGTGCGGCTGCAAACATCAAGTTTACCACGCCGTAACACAAACATATCCTTCTTTTCATCATCATCGCCTCAAAAACATCCAACAATAACCTCTAAACACTTAATTAACAACCAACAGCATGCATATGGTCTCAGATGAGGTTACGCTCATCGTCATCGACTACTACACCATCAAAGAGTCAAATCCAGTGATACCAAAGGTTGACAGACCCCAAGAAGACCATCACCACCATGAATAACCTCAGATACGTTGCTTAAAAGATATGTAGTTCAAGTCAACACTGAACCAGTGGTTTCATGCCCAGCAACCAACATTCACAGCAGATCATCGCGTAGCTGCTGACTTGAAACCTGAACACAAAACATGAGAAAAAGGCCGGATATTAACAAATAAGAATGGGTAGTCTCGGATTATGCTTTATCTCTAATGGGTCGACACTAACAATTAAAGGGGAAAAAGGATTAAAGGATAACAGGTTGAAAGTTACCCAGATGTGTAACTTTGCTGAATAAAACCTCTTAAATAATTTTATTAAAAAATTAGGCAATTTCACAATTATTGGAATTAAATAATTTTTTGTAATCCTTTTTACAAAACCATGTTTGGAAAGAGTTAAAATGTTAGGATAAAAAGTATTTCAGGTCAACATGGCCCGTTTTAATCCACACCAAAAGTTACTCACTTGACCAATTACCCAACACGTTAATATGAAAAGAAGCTGATACAGATCACTGTTTGCAGACCTCTTCCCTGCTGGCAAGCAAGAATCTAAGGATGCTTGGATCTGCATCATTTACATAATCTTCATCATCAATTTTTTCACCTTCTTTTCAACAATTTCCTGCATTTCATAATGATTTCTTCAACGGTTTCTCTAATTATGGAGTTACCAGCATACTTTTCTGCTTCCTTAAACACATAGGTTTAAGTAGATAATAATTGTTCATCAAACATACCTTGCATCTTCCTTTCAACATACTAAGCTGCAATCATAAATATTAGCAGTAGACTAATATCAAAAAATACATAATGACGTTATACTGGAAACACAATGAAGATACCGTCTCCCCTTTTTATTGAATAAATATTGCATCTTCCATTCAATTATATAACTTGCAAATATAATATACAAACAATATCATTAGTTTTAACAATAAACTCAAATCTGTCAATTCTGTATCGTCTGACCTTTTGGATTAACAATAGAGTAAAAAGGGCTCAGGCAAATTTATGAAGTTGCAGACGGCTACATCAGGAAAGTATGTCGGCCATCATCTGACCTTTTGGATTAACGATGGAGTTAACAAAACTCAGAAGGATTTATTAGGCTGAAGATGGTTGTAAAAAGATGTTTAGGTCGAATACCTAATATACCTTCCTTGGAGTCTGCCTTGCCAAGACCTACAACTGAAATTTGATCATCATGGCCTCTAAGACTTTGAAAAAGATTAGCCGACAAGCAAGTGACCGGCGCACCATGGAAGGCACACGAACAACAAAGGACACCACAAAACACACCAGTGTATAAAATGTTGGTAAACACATGCAAAGGCAAAACCGAAACAACCTATCAAGATTCAGCGCATGCACATCAATCCTAAATAGGAGCAGAACACTACATAGGTTTCCAATCAATAGGTGTACTAAAACAAATTTCAGTAATAGTATGTTTAAGAGCAGAACACTACATAGAAGCTCAGGGTTATAATTAAAAGAAAACATTCATTAGAGTAATGTAATTAAGTTTATCTGTAGCCGTGCGTGTTATTTATGTAGTTCCCCTTGATATAATCAAGTACATAACTTATTTAAGGTCAACAAAAGCTGCAAGCTCTTTTAAGTCAAGAATTTTTTGTGTTGAATTCTCATCTTTTTCAACTTCCAACAGCTGAAAAAGCAAAATTTTATATGGCAAATTCCAATACCGAGGAAGCTCATGGTCATCGTTACAAAACAAAGTACAAAAGAAAGAAGTCTGTCATAACCTTAAACAATAAGCAAATTTATATTGGCTTTAGAATTCTTCATAATCTATTTATCATAGTAAGCCACAAACAATAGTTATCATCAATGAACATAAATATGCAAGGTATGTTCTCACTGTAATGTGTTCGAAAGGAAATTAAATTATCAAAAGGTGATTAAATCAATTACCCCCAACTTGATTTCAAGCGGATGTTGATCCTCGAGATGAACACACAATCCTATGGCATCATATCCCTCTAAACAGTACGGACACCCCATTTCCAAATTCGATTCTTCCTCCTCATCTTCACTATCCTCTAGATCGATGTAACTATCAACTAATCAATCACATATGAATCAAAAACTTTACGTAATAGCATAAGTAACAGTCACCTGTCGAAATACCTACCAAACGATCACCCAAGTATCATCAACTAACATCTAATGTCTTAAAAGATTAAAAATACTGATGGCTACATATTCAGATTATTTAAAGCAAAAGATTAACAAATGTCATTAAAGGCTAAAAAAAGATAATTTTCAGTCCTTGAACATCAATTATATTTGCCAAATTTGGTATAAACAAAATTGGCTACACTTGGCCACCCAACCACAATCACACGTTGCGGTGTTTATTACGTTTACAAAAAACAGTCATGTATGGTTAAGATAATAGTACTACATTAAGATTGCTGATGCTACCTACCTCTTAATGTCATGTATTGTTATCATATTTCAAACTTCAACATTCATATAAAATACTTGGTTTTTAATGTTTGAATCAATATAGAAGCTTATATTCTTTAAACAAATAGTCGGTCTACAGTAACAAAATTAAATATGTACCAAGAAATGAACACCCTAAATAAAATCGCCTATTTACCCTCTCTTTTAACCAAGTTTGGTACATGTTACTCCAATCTTACAAAAGGCCTCTCCTATATTACAATAGTATCTTATTTGGCCATTTTTGTCAATTAATTCAAAAGAATATGCAGTTGCAACTTCAAACAGGCTAAAGCAGATACAAAAACAACAAGATCTAACAAAAAGACTCTCCTTTATCACAACAATATCTTATTTGGCAATGTTTGTCTATTAATTCCGAACTATCTAACAAATGCAACTTCAAACAGGCTAAAGCAGATGCAAACACTATCTTCTACAACTCATTCTAAACACATATACAAACACCTCCTAAGTCAATTTCCTCCACAAATCTCCAAATTTGACCATATATTATCAGTTATCCCAAAACAAAACCTTAAACTGAGTATTGTGGAGTTTAACCACACATCCAAACCCTACTCTAAACTACTTTGATAAAATCAAGAACTCCTTATAATGAACAGAAGTACGCACTAAGAAGTAGAAACACTTTATGCATGCTTATATTAATCAAATAACATCCCATTAGTGAGTCGATGTCACAGCATTGAAAGAGATCTATGTCTCCAAACAACAAAATGTGAATCAAGTCAACAATCATCTCAAACACACACACCAAAATGTGAATCAACACAAGAAATTAGCTTAAACCACCAATCAATTGCGATGTAGATTCACCTGGAAGATGCTTCAAAACTCGACAATCGAATGAATCATCGTGACCATCATCGGCTCTACCAACACAGCCACCACCGCCGACCTCCGCCTCCAGCAACACAGCCACCACCGCCTCCAATAACACAACCACCACGACCCACCTCCGCGTCCAGCAACATAGTCACCACCGCCGACCTCGGCCTCCACCAACGCAGCCACCAAATTTGGGTTTTTTAAAATTTTTAGGGTTTAACAACGGAATCTGAAGGGGATTTGGCGAGATGATGATGATGGTGCGATGGTGAAGGTAGTGGTGATGTTGCGATGATGGTGATAATGTGGAGGTGGTGATGATGCGATGATGGCGATGGTGGTGATGATGCGATGATGGCGATGGTGGTGATGAGCACGACGTCGTGTACACCATCGGGCGGCAACGGTGACGATCTGCCATAAGGGGCGGTGGTGCGGTGGCTCCGCCAAGGGCCCCGGTGCCGGAGGAGGGTGCAGCCGGAGGCGGTTCGATCTCCTCCGTCTCCTCCATTTCGTCCTCAGCTTCAACAGGCAAAGCATCGTTACTCGTGTCCATGTACAGCGACGGCAAAAACCGCCATGATGCAAGCGGTGGTGGTGTAGGCGTGGTAGCGGTGGCGCCGGAGAAGGAGAGGTGTGAGGGGAAGAATTGGAAGAGGATGAGGATGGAGTAGAAGAAGAGGAGTTTGATAAAATACCGAAAATACCCCTTGATGAATAGTACTATTCATTCCTCTCTTTTTTAATAGATATATAATTTTTTTTATAACCTGGATAAAAAGAAGTTTAACACGTAGGAAGAAGAAACAAATCTTATTATAATTATAGTTTTATGTACTATATATTTATATATTCAATTAATTATATATATACCTATTTTTTCATGTCCACTTACATCGCTTACATACATTCAAAAATAATCTAATATATGGGTATATTACTGAGTAAACTACTAATTAGACTCGCTTAAAGTTTTCAATACTTATAAATTTTAATTATCAATTAGTTTCGAATAAATGATTTGATTAACACAACATAATAAATATACTAATGAATTCTGTCAAAACTCGAAAGAAAAATACTAACCTTGATTTTCTTAATTATATTTTGTTTAAAAATAAAATAAATTCTATGAAAAAGTATGGGCCACCAAGCCTAACCTTTAAATGTAATTGATTAGCACAGCATGCCTTTGACATAACCAAGGAACGATCGACAACAACAATCATCATGTCTTTGTCAATTGTTTGGTAACATCAACCACTAAACGCCTCTTAACTGCTTTTTATTATCCTCCAAAATATCATTAATTTCTTCTTAACTATCATCTATTCTCCAGAGGAAGTTTGAGATCGATGGGTAGTAGTTTGTTTGATGATGAGTGTGATTACTTGTTTAAGATGGTTCTGATAGGGGATTCAGCAGTCGGGAAATCAAATTTACTTTCTAGATTTGCGAAAGATGAATTTCACATCGATTCCAAACCAACAATAGGGGTTGAATTCGCTTATCAAAACATTAAGATCAAAGATAAAATTGTCAAAGCCCAGATTTGGGACACTGCGGGGCAAGAAAGGTGCGTAATTCTTTACTTGTCTTTCTGAACTCTAGTTGAAGCATCAACACATAAACTTTGATGTCAACACAATATTTTAAGTTTTAATACTTGCTATATAAGTCTTTATGACAAACGTAGAGATTGCAAGATGCCTCAAGTTGTGAAAAAATATGGATTAAAACGGGTCATTTCTGAGTATGTATTTAATGAGAGCAGGAAGCGTTGACCAACAAATACGTTTTATATATTATTTGATAGTTGTACACAAAAAATACTATTATATTAATAGTGTGAGATTATTCTACAAATTGTATTTTTGCTACAAAGTGCAAGAAGATATATTAGACTAAAAAATCATAGAAGAAATTATATCTCACAATCTAAATCGAATTTCAAAAAGTACTTCGAACTCTCTGTTCCTCTCTCGTCCTCTTTCAGAAAAAAATAAAAAATAAATAAAAAAATTTCATCGTGTCTTTCATAACGACACAATGACGTCATTGTGTATTTCATAAATGACACAATAAAAAAACGTTAATTCTTTTATTTTTTGTATTTTTCGTTTATTTTTTTTCTTAGTGAGGACGGCTAGGGGAACAAAAGCTCGGAATTATTTTTTTGAAATTCGATTTATATTGTGAGATATAATTTTTTTGTAACTTTTTTAGACCCATTGCGTCTTCTCACATTTTGTAGCAAAAATACACTTTATATTTGAACCTCTTTCGTATTAATATTCTAAATTTCTAAATAAAGCAATTTAAACGGTTGTAAACATTAGAAACTGTTTCTTATAGACCACAAACATTAAGAGAACTCGTGACTAACTTATAATATACAACATTGTATAAGCAATATATTATTGTGTATCTATATATTATAACCATCTACCCATGATGGGATCAATATAATTTTCATGTCTACACATCTATACGGAATTTGTTATAGGGAAGAAAGAGATGAGAAAGACTATGTAAATTAATTCATCAAAAGGAAAATCATTTAATCTTGTACAACTATACATTTTATTTAATTTTTCAATCATTAATGATTTAGATTTATTGACATGAGTTTTCGGCATTATTTTAGCAACTTTCTTATTGAGTTATTGATTTATATAGTACTGTACTGTAAAATAATTATCGCATGTAATGATCGTAACATCTTGATTTTAGATTCAGAGCGATAACTAGCTCATATTATCGCGACGCACTAGGCGCTCTGTTGGTCTATGACATAACACGAAAGGGGACTTTTGAGAACCTTAGGAAATGGTTACAAGAGCTCAGGGAGTATGGTAATCGTGACATGGTTATCATTCTTGTCGGCAACAAGTCTGATTTGGTTGACTCGAGAGAAGTAGATGCTGAAGACGGTCAAAGTCTCGCCCAACTAGAGGATTTATGTTTCATGGAAACATCAGCAAAGGAGAATTTAAACGTGGAAGATGCATTTCTACAAATGATCACAAAAATATTTGAAATTGCTAGTCAAAAGAGCCTCGAAGCTAAAGAAAATGAAACAATTACAAAGCAAGATCTTAATAAGAGGAAAGAAATAATATATGTTGATGAAGTGAGCGCCACTAAACAAACTAATTGTTGTACAAGTTGAATTGAGTTATAGATATTATACTCTGGAAGTAAAACATGGTGGTTTAGACATTGAAAAAATTTACCATATTGGTTTAAGGATATGAATGACATGCTAGAACCTTATTATTTAATTAATTAATTAATTAATTAATTAATTAATTAATTAATTTATTTATTTATTTATTTATTTATTTATTTATCTTTAATGATATTTTAGGTACCTATTCACTTGTATTTTTAAATTACACTGTTTGCAAACCTTAGGATTTAATCCTGTGATTTTTCAAAATATCTTTAATCTTTATAACCAACTTACCAAACAAAGTGAAAAACAACTTTATTTATAGAGAAGAAAAAAAAGAAAACAAAATAGGACGTAGTAATTTCAATTTGTTTACTTGTTAGTTAGTTGTTAGGAGGGGAGAAGGAGTCCTATTTTTTATTTTTTATTTATATATAAAACATCAAAGTCACATCAGATTTTTTATATTTTCCTTGGCTTGGAGGTTGTTGTCTATTTTTTCTCACATTTATATGTGTGTACGTGTGTGTGGTACACAGGGCCGGTCTCGAGAATTTTCAAGGGATTTTAGGCCTGGGGCGAGAACAAAAATTAGGCTCCTATAATAACAACATATAAAAAATTTTAAACCGAATAACTTGCATATAAAAAGTTTCCACTTTCCACCGTCGAATAGTTTTCTTTTTTTTATATTTTATTTTGGTGTTATTAAACTAAATTAGGTGTGTCATGGGTAAATGTTATTGGGTTAAATTATTTAAAATGTTAATATGCTATTATGTAAAGTATAATGGACTAAAATAATCACAATGCTATTGGATTTGTTAATGAATTAATTAATAGATTAATTTTTTTATAAAGAATACATACATATATATCATATAAAATTCTTTTTAAAACTTTTAAACCCTAAGGAGATTGAATCCTGAACGGTCACCCACCCGGCCTCCCTCAGGGTCCCCTGGTGGCATACTACAAGTCATATGCCCACAAATTCAACTAGCGAACGCGCGTGCATATTCTTGAAGCCAATGGACTTTTTGGTTACTCGAACTAGGGGATGGTATTCACACCTGTGGTTGGGTTATGATGGGTAACCCGTAGAGTGAGTTAATCTCCAAGAACAAGAGAGAAGAACACTTAGAACTTTTGAAATAATTTTCTGCCTACCCTCTATTTCATCATCCAACTTGAATACTTAATTCAAGAAAACAAACTCCAAGAACAAGAAGTCACTTGCTACATTGCCTAAGTCACTTTTAATTATTTCTCTCTTGGATTCATATATGTATGCATATACACACATATGTAAATATACACACAATTATTTTAATTTCATAAACTTGTTGTTCTAAATTCTAGATCAACGGTAAGTGTTGTAAGCAACTTTTTTTAAATTTTATAGGAGATCAATTCAACTTTAGTCTTTAGACTCTGGAAAAGTTAAGCCGTATGGATTAATTAGCACATGACATATAAAAGGCAAATCTGATGCATGAGTCTTCCACGGGAAGTTACTCATCCACAACATGTATTTTCTGCTCGATGGCGTTACCTTCACGTTACATACACCGAAGATGACACTGATAAAATAAAATGAATGAAAAATATTACTTAACATCAAGCATCAAATTAACACATAAGAAACATAAATAATACACAACTAAATCTTCTTCGGCTTTCAACAATATCACTTGTCACACACACACACACACATATAATACGATCAGCCAGAAGAATCAATGATCTCGTTGAGCTCCTGTAGCTTCTTCAACCTTGTTTTCTCACTTTCCTTCACCAACTACAAAATTTCTAGTGAATTACTAATTAAAACTTTATGATTTAAGTTGTTGGAATTCAGTTTGGTCGTTTGAATTCGGCCAAAACATGAAGTCGTATGGTATTATTACCTCAACCAGAGTGATTGTTAGCTTATCTTTTTCTTCCTTCTTATTGTGTAAAGCTTCCATTGCTTCTCTATACTCTTTCTCCTGTTCCAGGTGACAAAACCTTAAGTCTGTAACTAACTAGTGCTCGATGTTATTTTGTTTATTTTACATTGATAAAACACTATATTTTTTTATATATGACAGCATAATTACATTAATATGACGCTTTCTGGTTCCCAGGTCTCCTCGAGTGAACCAGAAAGACGATCGGTTTGATAACCTTTTAGGTTATGAAAACATTGGTAAACAAAGATTACCTTCTTGCGACAACTTTGTCCTAGTGATCTGAGTTCACGGCTAGCCTTATCTACCTTCTTTCGCACAGTGGTTAATTCTTTTCTCATAGGATCTTTCCAAACATCGAGTTCCTAATGATCATACAAAGAGAAGCAAACATAACTTAGAATTAGATCATCTTGACCATGCATAAAATTGTAGGTTTTAAATTTGTAAGAAAAATGTTCGAAATAGCTTAATGACACTAAAATCACTCACAATTATGTGAGGGTACCTTTTGTTGGGTATGTTTTTTGGGCCAATGAAGAAAACCCAACAAATACTCATTTGTGTGACCCATTATCATTAGCCCACTAGGGTTAATGATAGAATAAAAGTGCAGGGATTGTAATTAGAATAATGACCAATACACATAAAGTTGAATACAAGGGGTTTGAGAGAGTTTTGAGGAGAAAAGAGAATTCCCGTCATTTTCTAGACAGCCTCGAAGATCCGTCGTTTCCGGAGATTGAACGGTTGGATCATCGTGAAATTTGGATAGAAGCTTCACAACACCTGGGCGTCGATATCCAACGGTTGGTTTCCTTGAATGAGGTCTGGAAATCGGGTTTTACAGCCTCTGTTCGCATCTGCAGATTTGGTGATATCTCTTCCTCTTCTTTGTCATTGATTGCATATACTTGATGTTACTTGCTTCCAAGTGTATGATGATTGTTGTATGCCTCTAGTGTATCTAGAGAGGACCTTGTATTGCTCTTTATTTGGTGATAGTGGATTTGAAGTGGCTCTAGTAGTCCCGTGGTTTTTACTCTCATCTTGAAAGGTTTTCCACGCTAAAATTGTTGTCTCCTTGTTGTTTTGGATTGGTATACCCTACTTGCTATTTTTGCACCATCACAGGTTCAAACAGGTTGGGGAGGTTTTGACCAAACGAAGGTTGATTCCGCATTTGTTGTTGCCGTTGTGGTCGGGTAAAACGATTTTTCCCAATAGAGTGGTATCAGAGCCATTGGCTCTTGATTTTAGGGTTTAGAAACTTGTTTGAAAGATGGATGCTAATACAACTAGGATGGTTAATTTAAATGGTTCTAATTATCATGTTTGGAAAGGCAAGATGGAAGACTTACTTTATGTGAAAGATTATTATCTACCTGTTTTTAGTACTGATAAGCCAGAGGATAAAACAGAGCAAGAATGGAATATCTTGCACAGAAAGGTTTGTGGTTATATTCGCCAGTGGGTTGATGATAATGTTTTGAACCATATTAGTGGGGAGACTCATGCTCGTACTTTGTGGACCAAGCTTGAGGAATTGTATGCTCAAAAGACCGGGAACAATAAATTATTCTTGATCAAACAATGGATAAACTTGAAATATCATGATGGTACTGCTGTTACTGATCATTTGAATGCTTTTCAGGGTATTATTAATCGGCTTGCAGGAATGGGTATCAAATTTGAAGATGAGATACAAGGTCTATTGTTGCTTAGTACTTTACCGGATTCTTGGGAGACTTTTAGGACATCATTGTCCAACTCTGCACCAAATGGTATTATTACTATGGAAATGGTTAAGAGTAGTACTTTGAATGAAGAGATGAGAAGAAAGTCACAAGGTTCCTCTTCACATTCTGAGGCCTTAGTTACAGAAAGCAGGGGGAGAAGTCAAAGTAGAGGTCCGAGTCACAAAGCGAAGCAACGTAGTAAATCTAAAGGAAAGTTTGATGATTATGAATGCTATCATTATGGTAGAAAAGGACACACTGTCCGTTACTACAGACAATTGAAAAAGGAGAACAAGAAGGCCAATTACAACAAGCAAAAGAACAACAAGAAAGAAGATTCCGATAATGATACTGCTGAAGTTAACACTGCTACCGAAGAGTTCCTTATTTGTTGTGATTATGACATGGTGAACATTGCACATGATGACTCGAGTTGGGTTGTTGACAGTGGTGCTACTTGTCATGTGACATCACAAAGGGATTTTTATACATCTTACACTCCTGGTGATTTTGGGAATGTTAAGATGGGCAATAGTGGGCTATCAAAGATTGTTGGTATTGGAGACATTTGTTTAAAGTTTGACACTGGGATGGAGTTGGTTTTGCATAATGTAAAACATGTTCCAGATTTAGACTTAATTTGATCTCCGCAGGTTTACTCGATGATGGTGGTTACCACAGTACCTTTGGTGATAATATTTGGAAACTCACTCGTGGTTCTTTGATAGTAGCAAGAGGTAAGAGAACTTCAAAGTTGTACATGGCATATCCAAAAATCTCCAAAGACTCAGTTAACTCATTAGAGAATGCTGATTGACTGAATTGTGGCATAAGAGACTTGGTCATATGAGTGAAAGGGGATGTCTTTATTGTTGAAGAGAAATGTCCTGTCAGGCGTGCAAAAGATTCATTTGAAGAAGTGTTCTCACTGTCTTGAAGGAAAACAATCCAGAGTTTCCTTTAAGAGTCATTCTTCTTCTAGAAAGGAAAGTATACTTGATTTGGTTCATTCAGATGTGTGTGGTCCTATAAGGAGTAAGTCACTTAGGGGCTGCTTATATTTTGTCACTTTTATTGATGATCATTCAAGGAAGGTTTGGGTATATACCTTGAAGTCTAAAGATCAAGTGTTAGATGTGTTTAAGCAGTTCCATGCCTTAGTTGAGAGACAAACTGGGAAGAAGCTCAAGTGCATTCGAACAGATAATGGAGGTGAATACATTGGTCCTTTTGATGCCTATTGTAGAGAAAAAGGTATTCGACACCAAAAGACTCCTCCAAAGACACCACAGTTGAATGGTTTAGCAAAAAGGATGAATAGGACATTGGTTGAGAGAATTAGATGTTTGCTCTCACATGCAATGTTACCTATATCCTTTTGGGATGATGCTTTGAATACTGCAGTACATATTATTAATCTAAACCCTTGTGTTCCTTTGTCTTTTAATACTCCTGACAGGGTCTGGAGTGGCAAAGATGTATCATATGATCATTTACGGGTATTTGGATGCAAGGTTTTTGTGCGTATTCCCAAAGATGAAAGGCCAAAGCTTAATGTGAAGTCTAAGCCTTGTATATTCCTTGGATATGGTCAAGATGAATTCGGATACAGGCTATATGATCCAGTTCTGAAGAAATTTATCAGAAGTCGTGATGTTGTGTTTATGAAAGATCAAGGTTTGGAAGATATTGAGAAGACAAAGATAGTTCCTCAATACAGCGTTAATCTTCCCGATTTAGACCCGATTCCTCCTCAACAGCTAGAGCCACATAATGGAGATGACATTCAAAATGAAGAACAACATGATGCAGATAATACAGATATTCCAGAACAGGAAGGGTTGGATGATAATTCTCATCCAGAGTTACCAATACCTGATATTTCACCATTTGTTCCACTTAGACGGTCTACCAGAGATCGTCATCCTTCCACCCATTTTTCTCATGATGAGTATGTCTTACTCACTGATGGGGGAGAGCCCGAATGCTATAAAGAGGCTATGGAAGATGGGCATAAAAAGGAGTGGCTTGAAGCTATGCAAGATGAGATGAATTCCTTGCATGAGAATAATACTTTCGAGTTGGTGAAGTTGCCTAAGGGCAAAAGAGCTTTGAAGAACAAATGGGTCTATAAAATGAAGCCAGATGAACACACCTCTAAGCCTAGGTACAAGGCTAGATTGGTGGTTAAAGGGTTCACTCAGAAAAAGGGTATTGATTTTAAAGAGATTTTCTCTCTTGTCGTGAAGATGAGTTCTATTCGAGTGATTCTTGGTTTGGCTGCTTGTCTTGATCTTGTGGTTGAGCAGATGGATGTCAAGACAGCATTCCTTCACGGTGACTTAGATAAAGAAATCTACATGGAGCAACCTGAAGGTTTTCAGGTCAAGGGTAAAGAAGACTATGTTTGTAAACTATAGAAAAGTCTTTATGGGTTGAAGTTGCATCAAGGCAGTGGTACAAGAAGTTTGAATCAACTATGGGGAAGCAAGGCTACCGAAAGACTGCCTCAGATCACTGTGTTTTCTATCAGAGGTTTGGTGACGATGATTTTATCATTTTATTGCTTTATGTTGATGACATGTTGATTGTTGGCAGGAATATAAAGAGAATTGTGCAGCTGAAGAAAGAATTGAGCAAGTCTTTTGCTATGAAAGACTGGGGCTAGCAAAACAAATTCTTGGCATCTGGATTGCTAGAGATAGAGCTTCAAAGAAGTTGCACATGTCATAAGAGCAATACATTGAAAAGGTGCTTGGTAGATTCAACATGGATAAAGCTAAAGTGGTGAGTACACCTCTAACTCCCAACTTTAAGCTAACTGATGAAGATTGCCTTTCTTCTAAGGAGGAAATTGAAGAAATGGA
Organism: Flaveria linearis; assembly: GCA_024085815.1. Lineage (NCBI taxonomy): Eukaryota > Viridiplantae > Streptophyta > Magnoliopsida > Asterales > Asteraceae > Flaveria > Flaveria linearis. The sequence goes on along the minus strand of JABSNV010000387.1, from coordinate 51,605 downwards.
TGGTGTCCCGTATGCCTCAGCAGTTGGAAGTTTGATGTATGCCATGGTCTGTACAAGACCTGATATTGCCCATGCTGTAGGTGTTATTAGTCGGTTTCTGTCAAATCCTGGTAAGAAGTATTGGGAAGCAGTTAAGTGGATTCTCAGATATCTACGTGGTACCTCCAAACTGGGTATAAATTTTGGAAATGAAAAGCCGATGCTTATGGGTTACACAGATTCTGATATGGCGGGTAACAAAGACAACATGAAGTCCACTTCTGGATATTTGATGACTTTTGCAGGGGGGAGCTGTGTCATGGCAATCAAGACTGCAAAAGTGTGTTGCTTTGTCTACCACTGAGGCTGAGTACATTGAAGCAACAGAAGCGTGCAAAGAACTGTTGTGGTTGAAAGGATTTATGCAAGAGCTTGGCTTTATGCAACAACGATACATGGTTTTTTGTGATAATCAAAGTGCAATTCACCTTGCTAAAGACTCTAAGTATCACAAGAGAACAAACATATTGATGTGAAGTATTATTGGATTAGAGATGCTATTGAAGACAAGAAGCTTGAACTTGAAAACGTTCACACCAATGATAATGGTTCCGATATCTTGACTAAAGCTTTAGAAAAAGAGAAGTTGAAGATTTGTTGCTCCATCGCTGAGATGGCTAGTTTTTCTTCATAGGCCAAAAGGGGGAGATTTAATGGGTATGTTTTTTGGGCCAATGAAAAAACCCAACAAATACTTATTTGTTTGGCCCATTATCATTAGCCCACTAGGGTAATGATAGAATAAAAGTGCAAGGATTGTAATTAGAATAATGACCAATACACATAAAGTTGAATACAAGGGGTTTGAGAGAGTTTTGAGGAGAAAAGAGAATTCCCGTCATTTTCTGCACAGCCTCGAAGATCCGTCGTTTCCCGGAGATTGAACGGTTGGATCATCGTGAAATTTGGACAGAAGCTTCACAACACCTGGGCGTTGATATCCAGCGGTTGGTTTCGTTGAATGAGGTCTGGAAATCAGATTTTACAGCCTCTGTTCGCATCTGCAGATTTGGTGATATCTCTTCCTCTTCTTTGTCATTGATTGCATATACTTGATGTACTTGCTTCCAAGTGTATGATGATTGTTGTATGCCTCTAGTGTATCTAGAGAGGACCTTGTATTGCTCTTTATTTTGGTGATAGTGGATTTGAAGTGGCTCTAGTAGTCCCGTGGTTTTTACTCTCGTCTTGAGAGGTTTTCCACGCTAAAATTGTTGTCTCCTTGTTGTTTTGGATTGGTATACCCTACTTGCAAATTTTTGCACCATCACAGGTTCAAACAGGTCAGGGAGGTTTTGACCAAACGAAGGTTAATTCCGCATTTGTTGTTGCCGTTTGTGGTCGGGTAAAACGATTTTCCCCAATACCTTTGTCAAATTACTCCAATACATTTATGTTAGAACTTAGTTTTTTTCGGTTTATAGGCTTACTTCCCAAACTTGAGCTAGTCGTCTGGTTTTTTCTTCTGCGTGATCCAGCTGAAACTTGAGTTTTTCCCTAACTTGCATCTTCTTCTTCTCAATCTCTTCTTCTTTTGCTCGAAACAATTCGATAGCCTGCTTTTCTTCTTTGATATTTCCATCAATCAATACAGAGGTTTCCATTGTTGCCATGTTCTTCATTATGCATGTTTCTGTTTCATAAAACCTTCATTTTGTAGCCAGCTCCATAGGCTAGCTTTCTAAATTGCTTTTGTCCTAATATATATATATATATATATATATATATATATATATATATATATATATATATATATTTCTATGTCACACATGGTGATCATCTCTATTTACATGTTAACTCATGGGACCATCAATACACTACTAAATCACATTTATTTCTAGATTTCTATGTTACACACATGATGTTCATCTTTATTTCTACGTCACACACATGGTGATCAACTTCTTCAATATTTCCATCAATCAATACACATAGGCTAGTAAATCACCTCTTACACCATACATATGACATTCAAGAGATTATGACAGGAAAGTAGTGAAAACCAAGATCCAAACCAGATAGCTTAAACCATGTACAGGTGGAAAAAAGAATGATTGTGTACATCTGTTTCATCATCATCATCGTACTAGGTTGAAAGAAACTTATGGTAATGATAGGCAGGGATTAAAGGGTCTTTTGTGACTTAATTGTATCCTGTTCATTGAATGTACTTTATTAAATGTACAACCTTAGTCTACTATAATCAAATTTGAAGCGGGCCCATGACAAAATGATGGAGGGTCAGCAGCTAAATGAACCATGTGAAACTCATAAGATTGGATTGTTGGATTATGTACGGGTTCGGTTACGTCACGTTGCCAACCGAGCTATGACCCGTAAGAGTTACACCTTGGGCAACTAATATTAAGTCCACTTAATTTGATTAACTGGCACTTACGAACTATATCGGTTTTTTTAATTTATAATTGTTATAAATTATTTAGTATTAATGTTTATTTAATAAATAAAATAAAGAAAAAAAAACCTTGCTCAATTATTGCTATAAAACGATGCTCTTGGACAAAAGCCATAAATCTCTCAACTTTTCCTCCACTAGCTCAACTTTCCAATTATTATAAGCATGAAATTCTGATTCATGCTTTTCCCGTCTGTACTTACACTAGGAACCACATCATGGACCCTTAAGTCTTCTTTAAAAATGGAAGGATATACATTCATTGAGAGAGGGAATCCAAGAGTGAGAAAATATTCTGCTGGTCATTGCATATCCGAATGATGAATTCATAGGAACTTGATAGTTTTTCTTGATCTTCACAAAGAAGAACTGTGCAAGCTTTGATTTTTCTTTCAACTTACAAACAACCGATATATTTGATTGCAACCGTGGATCACGCCTCTTAGAGCCGCAACCACTGTGTTCCAATTTAGTGTTCGTTGATTCTAGCGTTCATTCGTTGTCCCTCGGTGTCTCAAACGGTTAATTATTAACCACAAAGGTATATTATATCTCATCAGTAGGTTATTTATATTCTGTATTTGCATTGTTTGTAACCCAGATCCTGTCGGGTTCATTCTGGTATTTTATTATTACACCGCTGCGTTAACTGTTATTAATCTAATTAATAATTATCAAAACTGTTTTTGATAAATAAACCTAACCAAGATACCACTGAACTCAACAGTGGTATCAGAGCCAGGCTTACAACATGCAAATCAGATCCGGTCTGTTAACCGGTTATAGATCACAAACTTTAAAATTATTTGAAGTTTCTGATTTATATTATTTTGGGCAACTTGTTTATTTTGGTTAAATATTTATTAACCAAAAGATTGCCTGTATTATTTTGATTGTGTTTTAATATGTAAATCTGGCTAGACCCTGTGGTTGAATGGTTGTGATGTGATTTGTTATTGTTAAAGTTTTGGTTTTATGGTTTTGGCCCATTTGATGGCTCAAAGTTGTAATAGATCAGAGTTTTCTTTTATTTTGTATTTCTTTTGTAAATATTGTAACATTTGAAGACCTGAAGTCAAAACTGAAGACAAGACGAATCAAGGAGTCAGTGGGAGCCCATCAAGACAACTAGATGCACTTAGGTCCATCCTTGTGGTTGTTTTGTGTTTTCACCCGTGACTTCGCTTGATCTCGCTATTTGGCTCTAGCGAGATCAAACAATATAGCCATTAGATTTACATATTATTTTGCTATTATGGTTGCTTTATTTTATAATTATTATAACACCCAACCTAATATCAAACTAATTAAAATTATTTTTTTTTTTTTCAATCAAAATAAATAACAAGTTTTAAACTTATTTTTATAACTTGTTAAATTATTAAAACAAATGTTTGTTTTAAATGGGATAATCGGATAAGTTTTCAAATTCAAAATTAGTTTGAATTTCAAAACTTAAAACTTGATAATTTTTAAATTAAAATTAATTATCCATTTAAAAGGATAACTAGATAAGTTTTCAAATTTAAAATTAGTTTAAATTTTAAAACTTAAATCTTAATAATTTAAAAATTATCAACTTAAAAATCGGTTGTCTATCTCGCGATGAACCTAGTTTTAATAGGGTATTAAAATCTGGTGTCCCGAGAGCTGAAAGGGTTCGTCATTTATTATCACGAACTATATATTGTAAAACTAAATTTTACGACGCACGTATAACTTAATTATACGTTGTGTTTGACCCTATTCGGTAAACACTAAAATTGGATCCCATAGATAAAAATCAATAGTCTATGCCACCCTAAAATAAGGAACACTTGGAACATTAAGCGAAACATCAGTGTTTGGAGCCACAGCACCGCACTTGATGTGTAGTTTATTCTTCCAAGGTGCAAGGGTTTTGTTGACACATCCGGCCCTTTCACAAGTAACTGTTTTAGGATGACTATTACTTTTCTCTCTAGTTACGTGCCACAGCTGTCTCGAGAGAAAAGTGGGCATAGATGAGGCTAAACGTATCAATGCATTGACAAATGTTGTCGTTGCGGCCTCATACACGAGAGTTGTGCAATTTTCACAATTGATAAACATTGTCAGTCTGCCTAATCACTTACTAATGTTGCGTGCCCCAGCTGCCTTTAGTGACTGACCAAGCCAGATTCTCATTCCTTATTTAAAATTACTGTAAATGGGTCATTAATTAAAATAAGGAAACAATACATCGAAAATACTAATTAATTTATTTTGCTTATAGATGTCTTCAGAAACCAACAACTCCTTCATTCTCAAGTCTATTCTTGAGAAAGAGAAACTTGATAACACCAACTTTCTCGCATGGCACCGCAATCTGAGATTGGTTCTCAAGATGGCGAAAAAGCTCTATGTTATAGATAGCGCTGTTCCTAACGAGCCTGAAAACAATACGGCCGCAGGCCGTAGAACTTGGGAAAAATTTAAGGAGGATGCCGATGAGGTAGCCTGCCTTATGCTAGCCACCATGTCTCCTGATCTCCAGAAGAACATGGAGGACATGGCTGCATTTGACATGATTGAGCAACTTAAGGGCATGTTTCAGAAACAGGCCCGACAAGAGCGCTATGATACCATGAAGCAGCTTATATCCTGCAAAATGCAAGTAGGCTCGCCTGTTAGTGCCCATGTGCTTAAAATGAAAGGGTACATCGACCAAATGGTCAAACTTGGTTATCCTATGCAAGATGAAATGGCAGTAGACTTCATTTTGAACTCCTTGCCTAGTTCTTACGACCAGTTCATAATGAACTTTAATATGAATGCATGGGGTAAGAGTGTAGCTGAACTACACGGTATGCTCAAAACTGCTGAGCAGAACATACCAGGTAAAGCCAGTCAAATGTTGATGGTCCGATCTACTGGTGTTAGGAAACCAAACCCCAAGAAGAAAACTTATAACAATAAGGGTAAGGGTAAAGTTGTTGCTGCCAAGCCTGCCACCAACAACAAACAGCTGGCTAAAAACAAAGCAGCGCCCCCTCCTGAGGAGCGACACTGTTTTGAATGCAATAAGATGGGACACTGGAGACGTAACTGTCCTGACTATCTAGCTAAGCTGAAGGTGAAGAAGGCCAATGGTGAAGGCTCTTCTTCAGGTATTCTGATTTATGTTATTGAACTTTTCACTGTTTCCAGCAACACATGGGTATTTGATACTGGATGTGGTTACCACATCATTAATGTCTTGCAGGAGCCTGAAAAGTGGAAGAAACTGAAACAAGGCGACATGGAGCTCATCGTTGGTGATGGGAAAAGAGTACCGGTTCTAGCAACTGGAACATATCATCTTTCTTGTCCATCTGGTCTTGTAATTACTTTAAATAATTGTTTGTTTGCTCCTGGTTTAACCAGAAACATTATTTCAGTTTCTTTATTGTTTGAACAAGGATTCAAGTATGTTTTTAATAATGCTGTTATTTCTGCCTACTTGAATGATATCTTTTATTTTGAGGCTAAACCTCGAAGTGGTATTTATGAGATTGATATTCAAACAAACAATAATGTATATAATCTTTCTAAACGTATCAAATCTGGAATTAACGATACGTTTCTATGGCATTGTAGACTTGGCCACATAAGCAAGGCCCGTGTGAAAAGGCTTCAGTCCGAAGGGATTCTTGAATCCACAGGACATGAATCTTTTGATGAATGCGAATCTTGCTTAGCTGGCAAACTCACAAAGGATCCTTTCACCCATGTTGGTGAACGGGCCAAGGATCTGTTAGCACTTATACACTCTGATGTATGTGGTCCTTTCAGAACTATGTCTAGAAATCACGAAAGATACTTTGTTACATTTATTGACGATTATAGTCGATACGCCTATGTCTACCTTATGAAGCATAGACATGAAACCTTTGAAAAGTTCAAAGAGTTTCAGAACGAAGTAGAAAACCAACTTGATAAGACTATCAAAGTACTTCGATCAGATCGAGGTGGAGAATACCTAAGCCAAGAGTTCATTGATCATCTAAAGGAATGTGGAATTGTTTCACAGTTCACTCCACCCGGCACACCCCAACTTAATGGCGTGAGTGAGAGGAGAAATCGAACCCTACTTAATATGGTTCGATCGATGATGTGTAGAACTAACTTACCTCACTCCTTTTGGAGTTATGCTTTTATGACCGCCGCCCGCCTTGTCAATCTGGCACCGACTAAGAAGGTAGATAAAACTCCATATGAGATATGGCATGGGTCTAAACCCAATTTGTCTTACCTTAGAGTATGGGGATGTGATGCTTATGTCACTAGCGAGTCTAATGACAAACTAGATCCTCGAGGCGAAAAAGCTATTTTCGTTGGATACTATAATAGAAGCGGGTATTACTTTTACCATCCTAATGCAAATATGATTTCCATCAAAAGGAAGGCACATTTCCTCGAGAAAGAGTTTCTTGATCGAGGAACTGGAAGTAATATTGTGGATCTTGAAGAAATTCGAGAACCACAAACAAACGCTGAAGTAGTCGGTGCGTCTGAACAACAAGAAATTGTTACTGATTCAGATATAAACATAAGCGTTCGCAGAAGTAGCAGAACTCGCAAAGAACCTGACAGATATCTTTGGAATCTAGAGGGTCCTGAGGTTCTGGTAGTAGCTGATTCTGGTGATGAACCTACTAACTACAAATCTGCTATCTCAGATCCGGAATCTTTGAAATGGCTAGATGCCATGAACGCCGAGATGCAATCCATGCGAGACAATCAAGTCTGGGACTTGGTTGAGCTACCTCCCGGTTCACGGGCTGTAGGGAGCAAGTGGCTTTTCAAGAGAAAAACCGGCATGCATGGAAATGTACACACCTATAAAGCACGGCTAGTTGCGAAAGGTTTCACTCAAACTCAAGGTGTTGACTATGATGAAACTTTCTCACCCGTTGCTATGATAAAATCGATTAGAATATTGCTTGCCATAGCCGCGTACTATGATTACGAGATATGGCAAATGGATGTCAAAACCGCTTTTCTAAATGGACATCTCTCTGAAGATGTCTATATGGTTCAGCCCGATGGTTTTGTCGATCCACAATATCCAAATAAGGTGTGCAAACTGAATAAGTCCATTTATGGACTTAAACAGGCATCCCGTAGCTGGAATCTTCATTTTGATCAGAGAATCGTCGAATTACGTTTTGTCAAAAGTGAAGATGAGCCTTGTGTTTACAGAAAGGCTAGTGGGAGCACTATATCGTTCCTCATATTGTATGTGGATGATATACTGATCATTGGAAACAATATCTCAATGCTTAACGAAGTTAAAAAATGGTTGGGAGCTTGTTTCGCAATGAAAGATCTTGGAGAAGCTGCTTACATTCTAGGAATAAAGATCTATAGGGATAGATCTAAGCGGCTTCTAGGGCTTAGTCAAAGCACATACATAGACAAAATGATGACACGCTTTAAGATGGAAAACTCCAAGAAAGGAGGTGTTCCAATGACTAAAGGTACCGTGTTGAACAAATCGCAATCTCCTTCAACGGACATTGATATTAAGCGAATGGAAAATGTTCCATATGCTTCAGCGATTGGTTCCATCATGTATGCTATGCTGTGCACTAGACCTGACGTCTCGTATGCTTTGAGCATTACTAGCCGTTATCAGCAAAACCCTGGTTTTGCCCATTGGACTGCAGTTAAGAACATTCTGAAGTACTTGAGAAGGACTAAAGACATGTTTTTAATATATGGAGGAGTTGAAGAACAGCTCACTGTAAGATGTTACACTGATGCTAGTTTTCAAACTGACCGAGATGACTCTCGCTCACAATCTGGTTTTGTATTCACACTCAATGGTGGAGCCATCTCTTGGAAAAGTTCCAAGCAAAGTGTGGTGGCAGATTCTACTACTGAATCTGAATACATTGCAGCATCTGATGCTGCAAAGGAAGCTGCTTGGATGAAGAAGTTCATAGCCGATCTCGATGTGGTTCCAAGTATTCAGCAACCAATCGAGATATTTTGTGATAACACAGGTGTATTGCTCAAGCCAAAGAGCCCAGATCTCATCATAGGGCCAAGCACATTCAGAGGAAGTTTCATTATATACGGGACATAGTGAAACAGGGAGACATCATGATAAGAAAAATCGACACAGATCAAAACCTAGCAGACCCGTTTACTAAGCCCATGACTCAGAACAAGCATGATCTGCATAGAAATGCGATCGGGCTTAGATTAGCTAGTGATATGTTTTGATTTAGTATTTGGATGTACGAACTTTTAAACAGTTATACTTTTGAATTCATTTTGATCTACTGATATAGATACAATTATGAATCCTATAACTGTGTTCGATTTTAATACGTTTAATCCATGGATTTTGTATTCTAAATTATCCATAGTCGATCAGACTTGTGGGAACAATTCTGAATTAAGACTATTCTGAATTTAGACTCAAGGAGTTGAATTCTAAATTCACAGACCTCATTATGAATGACGTTGGATGTAACTCGCCACAAACCATCTTCATTATAAGATGCTTTGATATTGGTATACTCATTTAGTATCCTATGACCTGAGATGCATACTAGAACTTCCGTTTACCGAGGGTTATTCTTTGATCACTGTCAACCGCTGTCGCGTAACTGCCAGTCATAAAGGCTTTGGTTGGAAATAATTCTGAAGTTTAGTGGGAGTTGTATGTAGTCAATAAGGGATTCTGTACTCTTACATTATATGTAGTAGTTAGACATCGTGGCGCCCTCGTTGATTCAAACTGGTGAAGTGTGAGGCCTCACCCAAACTGACTGTATGTTTGATTGGACCATTTTGAATCTGGATCGAGAACAATAATGATTGAGCTCCATATGAGAATTAATCTCAATGATTCAATTGATGTCTTTTACAGAAAGGATAAATGACTATGATTACCATAAGTTTATTGTCTTGTTATAGTAAAATGATACTAGAAGAAGATGTTTGGTTAATGACTTTAAAGTGTCATACCTTGTTGGGGGCAGCCATGTGCAGCTAGAGCGCCGCTGACTGTCTACGTGGACTTTAACCGAATGCCGTCCAAGTGGGAGCTTGTTGGATTATGTACGGGTTCGGTTACGTCACGTTGCCAACCGAGCTATGACCCGTAAGAGTTACACCTTGGGCAACTAATATTAAGTCCACTTAATTTGATTAACTGGCACTTACGAACTATATCGGTTTTTTTAATTTATAATTGTTATAAATTATTTAGTATTAATGTTTATTTAATAAATAAAATAAAGAAAAAAAAAAACCTTGCTCAATTATTGCTATAAAACGATGCTCTTGGACAAAAGCCATAAATCTCTCAACTTTTCCTCCACTAGCTCAACTTTCCAATTATTATAAGCATGAAATTCTGATTCATGCTTTTCCCGTCTGTACTTACACTAGGAACCACATCATGGACCCTTAAGTCTTCTTTAAAAATGGAAGGATATACATTCATTGAGAGAGGGAATCCAAGAGTGAGAAAATATTCTGCTGATCATTGCATATCCGAATGATGAATTCATAGGAACTTGATAGTTTTTCTTGATCTTCACAAAGAAGAACTGTGCAAGCTTTGATTTTTCTTTCAACTTACAAACAACCGATATATTTGATTGCAACCGTGGATCACGCCTCTTAGAGCCGCAACCACTGTGTTCCAATTTAGTGTTCGTTGATTCTAGCGTTCATTCGTTGTCCCTCGGTGTCTCAAACGGTTAATTATTAACCACAAAGGTATATTATATCTCATCAGTAGGTTATTTATATTCTGTATTTGCATTGTTTGTAACCCAGATCCTGTCGGGTTCATTCTGGTATTTTATCATTACACCGCTGCGTTAACTGTTATTAATCTAATTAATAATTATCAAAACTGTTTTTGATAAATAAACCTAACCAAGATACCAATGAACTCAACATGGATGATCACTTTTTATTAACATAATATTGACGGTTTTATTGTTAATCACAAAACCAATTAAAAAAATGCAGACCGCTCAAGTCACTTATAAGTACCCCTTAAATGAGCTATAAAACACGGTTTACGTAGCACAATAATTAAGTCAAACTTGTAAAAATGTTTATTGAGATTAACTACGACTTTCGGCCCACACTCACCCACCATGGGAGAATTTTTAGGCCTTGGATTCTTAATTTCTAGTCGATCGAGGTCGTCACAATCAAATTCATGTTATGTTTTTTCATTAACTTTTGATCAATATATACATTACTTAATCTCTATAATGTGATGGAAAGTTATAAAATATATAATTGTTGTTTAAAGGAGTACTTTCACCCAACTTTTAGTAAGAACTTGTTGGATAAATTATGAAAGAATGCCATAAAAAGTATAAATTATCTAATAAGTTTAACAAAATATTTTGACAATTCATATTTTATCATATATGATATAATTTTTATAGATCTCTTATATTTTGTAACAAATTAAAATATTAGGTGAATTGTAACGTTTTCTTCATCTTACTGTTTTCGTGAGGAAGACGGATTTTGAAGAAAGTAAGAAATTGAAAGAGATTGCAAGCTTATAGGAAAGAAGCTATGAAATTGGGAATTTTATTTGAGAGCTTGCCGAAGACTATGGTCATGTGATGCATGAAAATACATCATTCATACAATAACCAAACAAGTTTCATTATAGTAGTTAAAGAGGCGAAAAAATCATGCTATATACAATACGTATGCCTGTCACTTGTTTTCTGTTTATTGGAATTGTGTTTATGTCATCTACTTACTATTTTAATTAAAAGATCAAATGTTAAGCGTTTATCATATTTTTAAAAATAGATGATTTACAGAAGGGGCACATAAACTCACAATTGTTCATCAAAATTCCAAGACACTCAGTGTGATAAACGTGACCACACCTACTAAGTTGAGTGACTACATCTTCTTTCTCGTACTCCTTCAAACATATGAAACAAAGCTCATCAAACGATCTTTGCCCTCTTCGGTCTTGCAAGTCTTTAAATTGAATGATGGGAAGATCGAACATAGATTTCACATAACGATGATGATCTGGATGAAATACGTCATTCATAGACATCACCAAGATTTTAATTAGATCTTGTCTCGTAAGAAACAATATAAATAATATGCAACCACAAAACAAAATTACATCATTTGAAACCCCAAAATCATTTTCTCCCACCCTAGTATTTTTGGTTGTAATATAAGTTTTATATGGGAGGCTTCCTGTTTATAAAGAAAGAAGTTTGAGCCGAAAGTCAAATGGCCACATGGACACACTTTCAAGTTAGGTTCAAAATTCAGGAGATTGGTGGCCAGAATAAAGATCGTGGATAACATCTTTTCTTTATGACTTGTTTATAAATTTGTTAAATATTTTATAGCATGATTTATATGAATGATATACGATAACCTATTATCCATTTGCAATTTTCTATCTTGGGGTGATGTATTTTATATGAAATAAATGCTTAAATGGGGCAATATAATACACCTTAACTAAAGTCAGCAAAATTTTATTCGAATATTGTACCAAACTTAATAGAACATCAAACAGGCACCAATTTTAAAATCATATTCATATACATATAAAATGACACATAAAAGGTAAAAGAGACCAATATACTATTAAAATCTAATTTTTATATTTGTGTTATAAAATTTAACCCAATTTAAGAGTATATATAATATAAATTTACAAAAGCTTGATTTGAAACTGGATAATCAAGGGTGTTTAACAAGGCCGGCGCAAGGGAGGGGCGATCGCCCAGAGCTAATTTCTCGAGGGGCCCTATATATATATGTGTGTAATATTTATATATATTTAAATTTTGAAAAATTCTCTATAGACCTAATCTATTACACACTTTACATACTTTAAATTAGCACATTTTACACAAATATGATTTGGGTTAAATCATTTAACTCATTTAATTTGTTTATCACGCACCGAACCTGGTGTTTAAATAGGTTGTTATCACTAATCGTGTATGAAACATGAAAAAACATGAAGAAACTTGAAGATCGTGTGAACACAAACATTACATGAGTTTTCATAGGTTGTCACAAGTAAGAACCATTTACCATATCTATAATTTTATTTTAATTTATTTTTAACTCTATATTTAAAATTACAGAAACTATTAATAAATATAAAATAACTAGTTTAAACTATAAAACTTAATACTTATCTTTCTTTTATTATTAAGTCTTTGACATAAAATATCTAATAAGTTTAAGTTATGTCATATAACACATTTAGACAACCAACTATAAGACTAAACAGATAAAAATAACAGCGTGTATAATTGTTAGACCAACCTGAACACGGGTGGTTAGCTTAAACATGTTCGTAAGTTTAACCTAAAATCACTTAAAAACATTTTAACTAAACTCAATCCCGTAAATTTTAAGTTAAGTGCGTGTGATGTTATAAATCCACAATCATATAATATATCGAATCCCATAAACAAACCTCACAAGTTCCAGTTGTTGCCATCAAAATATTGTTCAATGTCATAATATGACTTTTCTATATTTGATCATCAAACATTTTTGTAACAAGCAAATTTTTTTTAATCATTTTGTTCACTTTTATATGATTTTTTGTAATCGACACTACTTAACTTGGGTCAACCTTGTTAACTTATTTGTAGTAAGATAACCTAATTGAAATGAATCTTTGGCAGCGTGTGTATAATTATGCTCGTGTTTATAATAATATTAACAAAAATGTAAGCTTATTAACTCTTTTTGCCATATTGAATGGATGTTTATGTTACTTGATGTAACTTTTCTTACAGCAGTAAAATTATTTTTACTATTATGAATGCATAAGCATGCAGCTTTTATGTTGGTATTCTTTTTTTTAACTCTAGTATCAGAGAAAAAAATAAAAATGGCAGTATTATAAAAAGACATACTCAGCCACTTTGTACAAAAACCTAGTATCTTAACCCAATTTTGAAATATCAAAGTTTTCAAACTTGTGTAAAATATACATGCTTTTTGAAAAAAAAAACCACTATTTACTATCTAAAACAGATCAAGATTTGAGAAAATGCAGTCCCAAGTGTTCAAAAATGTTAACTTGGATGTTTATTTTTACTATGTAAGACCAAAAGAGTCTACTACCTGTATCCAACCAATGAACCAATACATGATCTCTATTATTATAATCGTCTATTCTCTATGGACTATGGATGATTCCCCAAACGAAAAATGGGCCGGATTTAAAAAAAATATCTGGCCCAATTTTTACAAATCTCAAGCCCATCTTTTCAGATTTATACGCTTGTTCCCGTGATAACCCCCATATGATCACACCGTTCTGCGGGTGTAGTTCTTCTGCAACACACTGATCAACAGGAGAATGGATGAGATAGCTATACGATTTTTTAAACATCATACATCTATGGATATTCACAATCAACTCATGAAGGTTTGAATTTTATAGATGTTAATCAGTGTTTTGATGTTTTAGGACTCTAGGTTTTCTTCTCCTCTCGATCGAATACTTAGGGTTTTTTGTTCGTTTATTGTATACGTTTGCAATCATTAATCATCGAGTTTTCTGTAGATTTGTTAGTGGATTAGCGGAGATTAGGAGTTCAAGGGTTTTAACAGATTTGGGGGTTTTTGGGACTAAGATATGCAATCTCGAAGGCACGAAGATTTTACTTCTCAATCGTCTTTCGATCGGCGCCGTCGAAACACTGATCTCGATCGAGATGGTTACTTGATGATGAGGAGTTGGAGTCCCCGCAAAATGGAGGGTCCGACGTACTCCGATCGATCGTTCGCTGGTCGTAGGAGCATCTCTTTGGAAAGAAAGAGGCCTGTTGATTATGGTAGCAGAAGCATTCGATCAAGGTCGCCGCCTTATATGGAGGCTAAAAGAGGGCGCTCTTTTTACAGAGACGATTGGGTTTCTGATAGAGATTTGCCAACTCCAGAACGTCGTTCAAGGCATGAGTTCTTCGATCATATGGACAAGAAACATGATGATATTGATTATTCTCCTACAAGGAATGAGTTGGGTTATGACCATGGTTCTTTTAGAACTGCCCTAAGAGAAGACAAGTTTGAAGGTAGAAGGTTTAATAGTGGTATCCGCATGTCATCAAGTCAGAAATCAGCAGGTACTGGACTACACAAGTCGACTGGAGATGTTGAACCCACCTCCAAACCGGAAACCAGTGCTGCTCTTACATCAGCATCATTGAACATTAATTTAGGTCAGCTTGGGAAAGAAAGAGTTCACTATCCGAATGTTCAAGACTCGTATTCGTTCGATAAATTCACATCCATGAAACATTACGAGGACGAGGACAAAAATTTGGCTCATCCAAGGGACAGTTTGTATTCTAATTTGACAGCAATTAGGTCTAAGGAATCCATGGGTGCAACACATGTTAAGGATTATGCAAGAACATCTCCTAGAAAGTCTAGAATTGACCATTTAGATTATCAAGGTGGCATACCTTTTTCTAGAGACAGCCATCTGTTGGACTCCAGGCATATGCCTGGCCCTTTTTCTCACTCTAGATATGAACAAAGGCAGCATTTGGACTTTCACACAGACACTAATCTTGACATCAATGATGATATGGTTCAATACCGGGAGGTTAGATTAAGTCCTTCAAGAACTAGGCATCTTGATTCGTTCCAACTTCAATCACGAACTCGAGAAAGAGGTGACTATGTATCCATCTGATGAAATCTATGAAAAGATAGATTTGCATGAGAGAGTGGATTACAAGGGTAGAGAGATAATAAAACCAAATTTGTTGGATCATGTTACACAGAGAGCAGAAACTTCTGATATTGCCCGCAGGAATATGGTCAGTAGAAGTTCATTGGACCGTATTCCCTTAACAGTCACAGATAACATCGGTTTAAGCAGAACACAAGCTGAAAAAAGAGAGAGTGCACAGTATCTTGATACTGTAAATATTCATTCCCGCCTTGGGAGGAAAGTTTAAGAGAAGATGAAATGCGATACATGGGTATGACACAAGATCATGAAATAGAACGTGCCAGACCCGATTATGATTATAAAAGAGACTTAACTTCTGGATCTCGTAAAGAAAGAGTGGAAAGCTTCCAGGGTTTTTTATATGAAAGAGAGCATAAGATGGGCGTCCATGAACTTTCCCCATATGACTCATCCAGTAGATATCTGAAGAGGAAATACACAATGGAAGATGAAGATGACAGGGGTCCTTCTAGAAGTGTGATGAGTAGATTGGATACTGTTAATAGAAGACACAATCAAGACTTTAGAGATGAAGAGTGGATAGATCAGGATGCCAGGCGATCATTTTTTTCTAAAAGAACACAACAGGTTTATGATGATGATGATGATGATGATGAATTCATTTATGATCCTGATGAATTCATTCATGATTATGATCATCATCGGATATCACCTAAATATGATGACAGGTATGCAAAAGGTTATTCAAGATCCAGTGGTCGGGTTGGGGATAATTCATACCATCCAAATAGAAGAAATGTTCTTCCCAGATGGAAGAACGCGCCAATAAGAAGTGAAAATGACAAGGTTGCTGACATGAACTCAAGTGAAATTGAGAATTATGAACCCCACAAAGATACTAAGGAGTTCAAGCAGCTGGTAAATGATTTTTCTTATCTTTTACCAAAAAATTGAATGAAAATCCAGTTGTGAGAAGAAGATACATGGAGCAAGGGCGGGCAGGTAGCTTATTCTGCATTGTTTGTGGAAGAAGGTTTGTCTTTCTGTTTCCCTATACAACCTTTTTGATAATTATTGTACCATGATCAATTGAAACTGCTGGATCTGGAAGATTCAGTGATCGCTTTCATTTTGGGCTTTGGATAACTTATTAAAGCTATTGTTTTCGTCGTTCTCTCTTTCTAAGAGTTTTTTTTTTAAAAACGAAGTGGGTGCTTCTATTGGCTAACTTATCCTGGTTAATGAAGCCAACTCAACTCTTGGACAATTACTAGGTCTTTGCAGGTATCTGTTATGTGGATAATTTTGAGCCAGTAACTGTTGATGGTATTGCTACTAAAGAGTATGCTTAGACATGGGATATTCACCAAGATTGTGCATTATCTATTAAAAACAGAGATAATAATCCCATGTGTCTCAGACATGGCTATAGTCTGTTGGTGGTATGTAGTTCAATGCAGAAGGTGTATTTATGTGTAGTAAGTTCCATATACATAAGAACCTTTCTGATTTTTTTAAACATCTGAACTCAACATCCTTGCATTTGATTGACTCTGGGGGGTGGCTTTGCACTTGGTTTGAATTGCCTGCTTGTGCAGTATGTTTGGAGTATGTAGCTGAACATTCAGAAGAGATGTATGCTACATGAAGGGACAAATGTACTTAAATAGTGATGAATTTGTCAGTTTTATAATATTGGTTAGTGATCTAGAAATTGCTTCAGATGACATGAAGCGATGCAATCCCATGAAGCAGTTTGAGGCGGTAGTCTTGTTCCTGAGACGTTGCTTCAGGTCGTCAGATCTTCTATTCAGGAACTTCGTAAGGGTAGAGAGGGGCGAGAGAGAGAGAGGGAGAGAGAGAGAGGCGGAAGAGGGAGGGGGGGTTGTTGAGAGGGTGAGAGTTGGACTGTTGGAGTAATTCTTCTTTTTCAGGATCAAGAAGTAACAAAGATAAAAAATAGATGAGAGAGGGAGAAGATGAGTTTGAGTATGTTTGTGTCTTCTTACATCTCTGATGCGAAAAAAGAGAGCTACACAATTTGATGGCTCTTGCAGGAGTTTAAAACTATTGAGATTAACAATCTTTTATTTCTTTTATATTATTTAAAGTGAATATTTTGTTGCTTTGAGGTTTTTTAGTTGTAGATACAGCTTGTTTTGTTGTATATAGAGCTTGTTTGGTTGTATATAGATTTAATTTATTATCTTATTTTTGGGGTGTTTTAGGATTAACGAAGTAGAAAATGTCATCTATATTTAGTTTATAAAAATATTTTGAACACTAACGCCTCGCTCACGTGAGGCTAGCGCCTTTGTTTCATGCATCAGATTCCATGACCCTAAGTTGTCCTGTAGTACCTTTTTAAACCCGGTTTGCGATGCAGAAAATTTGATTAGGTTTTGATTTTTAATTCTCTAGGATAACTAAATAGGATACCCACTGAGGAGAGCAATATGTGATAGCTCTATACGATTTGCTTTGGGTTATGACCTCTGAATGGTCTAGTGTTGCCATAACACATTGATGAATGGAGAGAAACTATTCATCTTCTAACAGAACTTTTCTGTCTGGTGAGTTTGAAGTTGTGAGACTTTAATCTCCTTGTCCTGCATACGAAGAGTTCTAAATATGGCCCACTCCATATGAGCTAATTTGTGGTTGACTTGTTTCAACAAGTTATTTTTATGGCACATATTATTGGGCATTTTGGGGCCCATTGTATATAAAATTAGCTTATTGCAGTACTGTAACGTTTGAGATGCATATTTTTATGTTAATTTTTCTTTATTTCAGCCTCTCGAAAGAGTTCTTAGACACGCAACGGTTAGCAATGCATGCTTTTATGTCACGCAAGGGTGGGTTGAGGGCTCAACATTTAGGACTTCTGAAGGCAATATGTGTTATGTTAGGTTGGAACAGTGTTATTCCTACAAATACTCCTAGATGGTTCCCAGAGACTGTTTCCACCACTGAAGCTTTGGTTCAAAAACAAGATCTTATAATCTGGCCTCCAGTTGTCATAGTTCATAACATCTCTATTTTAAACAACAACTCCAATGGTCAGGGACCCACAACTGTAGAAGAACTTGGGCAATATCTTCGAGGTATATTATTTTTCTTGAACATATCTAATAAGTTTAGGGGGTGTTTGGCGTGTGTTATAAAACTTATTGTACAAGTCATAATAATCAGTTTTGTTGATTGGATTAAGTGATCATGATTAGGATTATTCATTTATTTGATTATATGTGGGGTTAAATAATCAATTTCTTTAGATATTCAGGTTGTTTAATAGAAGCTGACTATGATATATCTGATTATTCAAAGATACATTAAGATTACTTATTTACTTCTCTTTTCACCCATATTGTCATTTCTATTAATACATATACAACGTTTTGGTTATTGGTCATATATATTAAAATTTCTTTGGTATAATATGTTAAGAATTAAATTTAAATTTAATACCTTTCTTGCCAATAAGAATATATTATCAATTTTAAATTTGAATACCGTACGCTATCTATTCGTTCATCTAATATGCAAATTTCTAAAATATATCCCCCTTTTTCAAATACAATGTGTGCTATTGTCTCACTTTCTTGATATCAGGTAAAGGTTTAAGTGGTGGGAAAGTTAAACTCGGGAAACCTGCAAACTGCAGCATAATGTTAGTAAAATTCCTGGGTACGTTTTCTGGACTACAAGATGCAGAAAAGATCCATGAATATTTTTCAAAAACAGACATGGAAGAAAGCACTTGGATCAAATCACTTCTGGTAAGGGCAAGAGCAACCGCGATGAAAGTGAAAAAAATGCAGACAAAGAGTCTGAAAGGGTACTGTTTGCTTACATGGCTATTGCCGAAGATTTGGATAAAGTTGATATTGATACTAAACGGAAGTGTTCAATCAAGAGCAAGAAAGAAATTCAAGACCTAGCTGATGCTCCTGTGAAACCTGATGAGTAAGAACAACCAACATCATCAGTTTTTATCTTTTTTTTTTTTTTTGGGTTTTTTTGGTTTTGGACTTGATATCTCATGCAAAGCAAACTGATGTAATGACTCCACTGTTCACCACGTCCAGGCCACTGCACAGGCCTTTGTTCAGGATGAAATTCTATGTATCTTTTATTCAGGTTCGAACTCGGTTATCAGTTGTTATAGCATTACTCTTTTATCTTTAGCCTGTTAAACTGCTCTGCACATTATTATCTTGATCCCGTGTATATTCAATATGGTAGTAGTGTAGTATGTGAACATACAGTGCTCTAGTATAACACAGTATGGGTGGACATTTTTTACGGAGTTTAGGTACCAGCAAATCAATACCACCTAAACACCATTGATATTGGTACCAATATCCGTTTTTCATGTTTTCGGTCTTGGTATTTTGAATGATACCGTTATTGAACCGACAAAATCGATATAATATGAGGTTTGTATTTTCAACTTTTCGGTTTTGGTATTTATTTACTTATTATTTTGAATTGATCTTGTTCCACTGTCTCGATCTCGTTCCTATAACATTGTTAAGGTATAAGGTATCATTATACATTCTAGTTAGGGATGCAAACAAGTGAATCCAGGTTTGAACTAGACTTGTTTAATTGGACGACATAGCTTTTTTTAGGACACGAAGGGTTGTTGGACGACATGGCTTATTTTAGGACACGAAGGGTTGTTGGGTTGTTGGACGACATAGCTTATTTTAGGACACGAAGGGTTGCAATTAACTAATAAGTGGCGGACGCATGTCAATCTGATACAATCTTACAGAAGGTGTATGTAATAGTAAGAGAGAGTACGGGTTGGAATGTCTATGTAAGTATAATCACAAACCGCTAAATTTGTTTCTTTGAGCAAACATATTACACGACTTTGTAAAATTGTTACTTTTGTACACATTGAAAACATTTTACATATATATGGTTGTATGTGTTCATAGATTTTAAAAGGTGTTTTGAGGTGATAAATATATTACTAACTATGAGATTCTTCTTGCTATCTTCTTTGAAAGTTAAGAAATTTAATGCCGCATGTGAAGACAACGAAAAAAAACACCACCCAAGCAACATGAGCCACTGCAATGTATAGGAGAAAATCATACTCGTATCCCCAGATATCCTTTATGAAATTCTTCACTGGCATCGAACTAGCTCCGGGAACCTCAACCAGGTTTTCATTTGACCAAACTGCGATGTAATAAGTCCGTATAAAGTCCATGCCACCTGAGAACCCCAGTAATACCACCGCCACCATATTGGAATTTGCTGCAAGTCTTATTACTTCTTACAACGGAGTTTGGAGCATAAAGTGTCACTTAATAACGAGTAGGAGTGCCTTACCGTTCTAGGAATCAGGAATCCGGAGAACAAGTTCCAGAAACTAAGCGAGAATATCATGGTAATGGCCGAGATATGATAGTTTGGAGTGACCGCTACAAGCATCATTCCATATAACATGAAGTAGATGAAGCACATACATACGAAGAAATAGAACCAAAATAACTTGCTAACCGACCAAGCGAATCCGATCATCATGTAAAGCAGAAGGCTATAGATCAACCTTTGAATGCAAATGTAAAAAAACCTCGATTGCCACCTGCAAGTAAAAAGAATCAAAAAATGATCAAATCATTGTAAATTTTGTTCGGTAATGAGGTAATATACATATACACCTGAGCAAATGCATAAGGGAGTGGAGAATACATCCCTGCAGCTTTCTCTCGATAGATAACTGTCCTCTCTACCGACACAACAGTCTGAACTGATGCAGTATTCGTTCCTCCAAGAAACAGAATAGCAGCATACATGGCGCCAAGCATGTTCATCAGATCTTGTTGTCGATTCCTGTCGGGGAAATGGATCAAATTAACACATGAAACTAGACATGATGGTGGAAATTCCTTACATTTTTTTTCCTTTATTCCAGAAAATTAGTCCAAAAACAGTTCCGATCACTGTTGTCAACAAGAAGCGAATAATGTTGTAATGTGGATGCCAGTAAGAAAGCCATTGTTTCCATAAGCACGCCTTGCATTGTGTGAAAAATGATTGCGAGTACTTTGTTGCGAAATGTAGGTTCTCAAATCCTGGTGCTGGTGTGCTCAACTCTTTGACGAGCTTCTGGTTCCTCCTGTGTGATAAAGACAGGTTTACTCCGATCCAACAAATGGGAGATTCAAATGTAGAACTGATTAGTTACATACATATACAATTCAGAATTAGCAAAGATTGTTGCAAAATCAACACCAAGTCTAGCTTCAACCGAAGAAGAACTGACTTCAAGCATCCAAGTCGCGGGATTTTGACCACATTTCATCTCTGTGACCCCTGGAATTGACTATAAAGTATGCTCATGTTAAAGCAAACAAAAATGAAGGTGCTAACACTGAAAAATGTCTCTAATAGCCAAATTTTTAGTAGTTAGCACACTCATTTGGAAGTATTCCACTAGTTTGTGAGAATGGAGTCCATGAGGTCCGGCATAAATGACCTGACCACCTCTTTTCATCAATAATAACTGCAAGAAGTTAATATAGTTGATTTTTATAAGCAAGTAGTGAAACTGTGTTCCTTTATAAGCAATTTTTCCTTTCAAAAGAACAAAAAGTTACAAGATTTCTCAATGACATAAGCTAAGTTGATTAACCTCATCAAAAGCTTCAAAAATATCAATGCTTGGCTGGTGAATCGTGCAAACAACCGTTCTACCTGTATCAACAGTGTTCCTGACGGTTCGCATGCCAATAGATGCAGCTCTTGCGTCAAGCCCTGATGTGGGCTCATCCATGAAGATAATGGAAGGATTAGCCACCAACTCAACCGTTATCATGAGTCTCTTTCTTTGTTCAGTTGAGAGACCGTCTATTCCTGGAAGCCCGACCAACAAATCCCTTATCGAATTTAACTCCACCAAATTCATAACTTCCTCAACAAACATCTAAATCAACCAAAAAATGAACCCTTATTATCTAGACCACAGAAGAACAAATATGCGTCTATAAATGTGTAAAAGATGCTTACATTTATACAAGAAAATATAAATTTGTAAAAGAACTTACGTGTCTTGATTCATCAGTTACATCTGGAGCAAGACGAAGCCACGCAGAATACACAAGCGATTCGTAAACGGTAACATGTGGAGAATGGATATCGTTTTGCTCACAATATCCACTCACACGAGGCAAAAGTTTCTTGAATTTTAGGGTCCCCAGAAATACTGATATTTCCTTCAATAAACCCACCAGTCTTTCTTCCAGCTAAAACATCCATCAAAGTTGTTTTCCCAGCGCCACTAACACCAACCAATGCTGTCAAAATACCTGGCCTAAACGCGCCACTAACATCGTTTAGCAGTTGCAAGCACTCATTCAGTAATCCTTGAGCTTTCATTTCCTAACAAACAGGACAATCAATAATTATATTTTTGTTTTTGGTGCATTCTCACTTTAATGTTGAAGAAAACTACGTGTACCACTGGCATATCAACATAGTAATTGACATTATAAAATGCAATTGATAATGGCTGAAATGGAAGCATCATTCCTCTCTTTTTTGCTGTCAGTTCTGTACCTGAAATTGATAGGATTTAACTGCAAACAACTTGGATTTTCAAAAAATCATCCTTAATTGAAAACAAGAATTCAAACCTTGATTTTTGGCTATTATTGGGTGTCTAGTTTGTTCATCTTCGTTTAAAACAACAGTTCTTGAATATCTGGGAGCTATTTTATAAAAAAAAAATTGTGTGAGATCATACTTATCCAAATGGCAGTCGAAAAACATAGAAGCACTAACTTACGATTCAAATACTTCAATGATAAGATGAAGAAGACGGTGAAGATTAGTGAATATGTAATGAGTGCACCAATGCATATCCAAAACATATAGTCAGTCTTAAACATGCCTCTAGTACTAAGAAGAACTTTTCCAATCGTTGGTTCATTGATTCTTGGATCAGGGTTCGGCTGTAACGTACAAATGAATAAAAATTGTTAAGAAATAATAACACTTCAAATAACAAGTTGGTGTTGAGCTTACAGTGTTCCACCCATCGTCTGAAAACTCATTGATCGTGATGGCATTCTGTCCATACATCATAGGGGAAATTAATAATCCCATATCATCCATGGATCAATGTCATCTGCAAGCAATATTAACATACATTAAATAATATCCACATTTTGCTAATTCATCTAAGGACGTGTGCAAATTGCTATATGTTGCAAGGTATAAACAAAGAGGAAATTAATTGGCTACAAACCTTTTGCTACAATGAATCCACCTAGTACAAAGATTACTAGCATAATAAATGTAGCAAGTGCATTTGCAACCACCTGTTTTCTCCCAATTAAACCAGTAAATCGAAAGAGACACAAAGCCATTTGGTGCACACAGATATATGACAAAAGTTGTTTAAAGAACCTTTCAAAAGAAGGTGCGAACCCAATGGTGTAATATGTTATAATAGTCCACAAGACAGACTCAATGACTGATATAGGGATATTTAGAAGCCAAATAGGGACTGCAAACACCCACGCAGGGTAAAATAAATAATCCACATGTGGTCAGCTAAGAACATAGGAAGCCTTATAACAGTGATCGCAACCTCTGCAGTGCCATTAAAAATCATATTAAGAAGACTAAAGAACAATGCACCCATGAATTTTCCACCATCTCTTAGCTGACCACTTTTCATCGTTGTTTTATAGAACAAAGTGAATGTGATAACTGACAACATTGTAATTTGGAACATCTTAAATATGTACAAAAAAGCATTTCGCTTCACTAGCAACTATTCTCTTGCTAGATTCGCTTTTAGAATGTCTAAATTGGACACGCCATACTTTTCTTTTGCCAATGCAGCAGGATGGACATCGGTAATGTCATAAGGATTCGAAAGATTGTTATAAATATCATTGCCTAGTTGAGAGTGGGAGAACAACTGAGTTAACTCAGGTGTAGAGATGAATGTTGGATTAATCTTGATCAAGTCACTTCGGGTCACGTAACGGGTCAGCATGAGTCTTTTATTTTAATGGGTCAAGTTTAATTATATTTAGTCACATGTTTTTTTATATTTTACTAGGTTATGGGCAGTTAGCAAGTTAGTGGGTCTTGTGGAGTAGTGGTGCTTATTTTTAGGACTACATGTTTATTTTCTATATAATGTAAGTTTTAAAGTATGAATGAATACAAGAGTTTGAGTATGATCTTGGGCCTGAAACCAACAAATCGGTAAGGTTCATCTTTCTTGAACCAGTATTGTTCTTGATCTTTTCTCGAAGTAACTTCTTGTAAAAAATCCGTAACCCCTTTTCTTTCGGGGCATTTAAATTATACATTTTCAAAGAACTCAAGAATATTTGCACGTGGTCCTTGATATACAATTAGACCTTCTGAAAGGAGTATAATATCATCAAATAACTCAAATGTTTCAGATGCAGGTTGTAGAAGAGAGATTATCATGGTTGCATCCATGATAAGAACCATTTGTTTTAAATGTTTAATGATCTGATAAGTAGTGGAACTGTCCAAACCATTTGAAATTTCATCCATGAAGAACACTTTTGCATGCCCTGCTAACATTTCTCCTGTATGATTAGATAACAAAGTAATCTTCCATCAACTAACACATCTCAAAACAACGAATATGCAAATAACACACATTTTTTCATGTATTAGATATCTTTGCCAACTTGTTCTTAGTTCTAATGTGTATTAAAAGTGTTAATAATTATATGCATACAAGTATAAAATTGCATAAAGAAATCAGTGTTTTGCGCTTATTGATGTAGAAAATAAGTTTGGTACTTGGCTTTCTTATGAATCCATGCATCCCATCTCAGTGTCTTCATGCACCTACTCCCCACATCAAGTTCTTGCCCCCTTTGATCCTAGGCTCAACAGATTTCTATGCCTTTTGTAACAACTTTCACATTATAGGTCATAGCTTCCACACCTTTAGATATGGGATCGACTCTTCTGGCCTCGACTAGCTACTCCAGCCAAGTTATTTTATTTAGTCGAATTTACTAAAAACCAAAGGAAATTTTGGCCTCGACTAGCTACTCCAGCCAAGTTATTTTATCAAGTCGAATTTACTTAAAACCAAAGGAAATTTTGAATAACATTGATACAAGTTAGGAGGTGTGGAGCACACACTTGTCTTTGGCTGTTTTGACTTCTAACACCAACAAACCTAAGGGTTCATTTGGCTAGGGGTTCCAAGGGGGTGTAGCCCTTGTGTGGTCCAAGGTTAGAGCCTAACTATGGTATTTATTAGCAGTAAGTCAGCGTCAATCATCAGTTTTCCATTATTAGCAACTATGATCAGCGCACATTAAATATGCTACGGATAGTAATTGCATCAATAGTAACTATAGTATCAATAATAACTCTGACTAATAGTAACTTAGTCTATCGACAACAAATGCTATCAGCAATAGCTATGGGCTCAGCATTAAGGGTGTATAAACAACAACTTGGGCGATCACCTTATTACTCACAGACAACAGTAGCTAAGTTTCCATCAAAGAAGTTCCTACTAAGTACTGTTGATGGTTATCATATAAATTCCAGCAGTGGTAACTGCTAATAGTTAGTATTAACTATTAAATGCAAATATTTGGTCGTGTTTTCGATACAAGTTTTCATAATAGAAAATATACACTTATTCTTGTTTCTTTTTGGATTATCCAATTAAAGATTTTGAGAGTGCAATCATAATATTTTAATGTGAGAGCGAAATACACAAGATTTTGAGAGATATCAAGGCTATTCCAAACAAAAACCTATACCTAGTTTTAATATTATCCAAGGATTATTATTAAACTAAATTATTACAAGAATAAAAAGAACAAATCTAAATGGTTTAGTTTTCTTTATCAATATTGGTTCATAATCTTTAAATTGTGTACTTCTTACATATGTATGTTACATGCATAAAAACCATTGAACTAATTTGTTGATATATTCTTAAAGTTTGTACCTTTTACATGAACAAGTATAGGAAATATAACCTACACATAAATATACTAACAATGAAATTAATTTGTTTAAATGTTCTCTTAAATTTAGGAGAGAATATAGAAAGAAATAACTAATACATTTATATACTAATTTTTTTTAATTTTATTTTTTAAGAACAATCTTATTGAAAGTTGATTTTTTGTTTCTTAAGTTATTTTCCCGCAATAACTTATGCTCCGCCTAGATCCTTTTCTATTTCATAATTATAATTTGTTATCTCAGTTAAGTTGTATGATGGATGAGATATCATTTTTTTGTATAATTTTAACATGGTTGTTGTAGTGTCTAGAAGCATAAGCAAGTACACATAGCTGGGATTTGCATACCAATACTGAGACGTTTCTTCTCTCCACCAGATATACCGAGCTCTTCGCATTTGATCACCCACCATGATATCCACACATATGCCTAAGCTAAGAATCTGTTTTCACATCAGCTTATGGATGTTAATTAGGTAAACTTGACAAGGAACAAAAGAAAATGAGGTGGTTAGCTAGATAAACCTTGAGAATAAAGTCTGTAATCAGTGGGTGTTTGGGATTGCTTTTTTTCACCCTACTTTTAACTTATTAACTTTTGAAAAGTTAATAAGTTAAAAATAGTGTTTGGGTATAAGAAAAGGACTTTTAAAATGACTTTTGAAATAGGGTAAAAACGGAGAATTTGAGAAGTTAGTGTGGAGTAACTTCTCAAACTCCTTTTAACTTTTCACCAGATCTATGACATTAATACCCTCGTTCCTTTTCACCTGATGCCTTCCATCGCTGCCCTCTTCCCCTCGCCATTTAATACCCTCTCCTACCCATCGCTATGCTCATCGCCAGCTGCGCCTTCCCGATCCATGCCTTCCCATCACTGCCTTCCCATCACTGCCTTCCCATCACTGCCTTCCCATCGCAAGCGCCAGCTGCGCCTTCCCTATCTGCTTCCCTTCCTATCTTCTTAGAACCCTACCCTATCGCAACCTACGGTTCTGCTCTTCCCATCGCTGCCTTCGGGTCGCCGCCATGACTCCACCTCCAAAGCCAGCCCCTGCCACCGTACGCCCTATCATCGTCATTAATCCCTTCCACCAACCTCGCCATAACTCCCTTTACCTACCGATCAATCACCCACTTCGTTGTTATATATCGATTAGCAGCATCAATAGTTGGTAAAACTCACAATAGTTGGTAAAACTCATCCAGTGGAAGAAGAAATGCTCGATTTCTATAGAATTTGAAACAAATATAGATACCATACTTCAAATTTTGCAGCTTAATGTACTGATTATCAACTATCAGGTATGTATTTTTATTGAAGGTAATTGTTGCTGTTGTTTTTTGCAACAATTATTGAAGTTTTTATTGAAGTTTTATCGCAACAATTACTGATTATCAACGACTGGCCCATATTTTTATTGAAGTTTTTCGTTTACTGCTGCAATTTGTTGAAGGTAATTGTTGCTGTTTGTTGGATTTCGGCTGGATTGGTCTCTGCTGGATTAGTGGTGTTGTTTGGATTTTTATTGAAGGTAATTGTTGCTGTTGTTTGGATTTCTGTTGAAGGTATTTAGTTGAGATTTGTTGTTTGATTTATTTAGTAGTTGTTGTTGTTAGTGATTTTGATTCATCCATTGCTAGTTATTTAGTAGTTGTGATTCTTCTATATTTGATTTCATCCACTGCTAGCTGCTGTTGTTGATTTGGTTGTTTTCACTTCTTTGGTTGCAACATTGAATGGTGATACATCCACTGCAAATGATTTAGGTGGTGTTTGTTTTTCATAAAAGAGCTTCTTAGGCTCTTTGTCTTCACCAAGAAGAGGACGGGCAGACATTTTAAGTTTCAGACTGTTTGTTTTTCGAAAGACATTTCATTAAAAAATGTCTTCCTGTCCTCTTCTTGGAGAAGACCCAAACCCACCTCTTTTCAACTCTTCCAACCTCTTCTTATTGAAAATAACTTAAACACAAATACCATCTCCCCCATCGGTCTCCCCATCCTCCATCGCCCCCATCCTTATCGACAGCCTCCCCCCCTCGCCGGCGACCTCACCGTCAACTGCCCCCTCACCGCCGACGCTTCCCTCGCCCTCCCCTCCCCGCTCGACCTCATGCTCGACCGCCGACCGCCCCCTCTCCCGCGACATCACCGCCGACCACCCCCCCTCTCCTGCTCGACCTCCGACCGCCCCCTCTTCTGCTCGACCTCCGACCTCCCAGTTCCATGGATTGTTAATAATTTTCAGTAACCTGAGTCATGAGCCACCCATCTCCAAGTGATTTGTGAAATCATCAGAAAGTGATTTATATGATCTTTATTTCTCTACAAGACCGGATTTGTGAAATCATCAGAAAGTGATTTGAGAAATAACAGAGGCATCTTGAATGGCATCAATGAAGTTTAGAAAGTGATTTGAGAAAGAAAGAGGCATCTTGAATGGTATCAATGGAGTTTGGAAAAATAATAGAAGGAACAAAGGGCTAAATCATTTAGATCGACTTTTTGACCTTCGAATTTTGAATATATTATTATGATTGTTGTTATTAAGCCTTCGAAATAAATTTTTAGATTCTGTAATTTCAATATATGTGTTAATATTAACTAAATAAAAAGTATATTTATATTTTAATGTTAAAGTATTTTTTAAAGTTTAAAAAATATGTTTACTTTAATTATAGAATATCTTAATAGACTCCCGATGTTAAAAAAACAAACAGTCTTTTTATTGCAGACTGCAGACGTTTGGTCCAGCTCTTCTGCTGCAGATGTCTGCAGATGTGGTCCGCAGACCGCAGACATTTTCCTGCAAAAAAAACAAACAACACCTTAGTAGTTGTTGATTCTTCTATATTTGATTACAATCCTAGAGAAGGTGGTACTGCAAATGACATTAATGAAGAACTTCCGACTACAAATCGTTCGGATCATGATGTTACATATATGGCAGCAATAAGAGATATAATTACGCAAGATTTGATGGAATCACGGAGATGAATGTAGTATCACATTAGCTTCATAACATGTGCAATGTTGGTTTTATTTTAACAATCTCATGGAGATGAATGTAGTATGCTATTATTTTTTATAAATCATGTAAACGAATCTTATTTATATGTCTTATTTTTTTTTATTTTGCAAGGCGGAAATAGAAAACAACGTAAAATAAGCAATCCCAAACATTATTTAGAAAACAGCTTATTGACTTTTAACAGAATGTCCTTTTTAATCATTTTACATTAAGAAGCTAAACCAAACACTTTTCAGAAAACAACTTATTGACTTTTCAGTTTATAAGCTAATCCAAACACTTTTTTTAAAACTACTTCTCAAAAGTTAAAAGTCAATAAGTCCTTTTTCTCAAAAGTCCTTTTTAACAAAATAAGCAATCCAAAAAATGCCCTCAAACTAGATTCTTTTCGATGTGGCTTTCATGAAACATACTCCTCTCATTACTAACACTTAGTGGGCCCTCCCCCAACTAAATCAGTCGCATCTCTCACTAGGAGTTAAAGTAAGCGCATGAGTGGTACGTTTAACCATTTTGTATACAAACTAATCGTATAATTATTTGAAGTTGTTTGTCCAAAAATTGAAGCAACTTAGTAACTATTCCAAACTCAAATCCAAACACCCCTTAATCTATATGTAGAGCTTCAAACATACCTTGAAGGTTCCACAATTCCACTCACATCCCGTAATATTTTGTGCACTTTTTGTTGGATGGAACAATTAACCCGAACGACTTGGAGAAAAGACTATCGACATCACGAAAGCAACAATACTAATACAAACAATAAGTTTACTTGATGATCCTGAAACACATTTGGCATACCTCTATAGCATTAAGGGTGACATTTAACAAAATTGGAAGTGCTCGAAGCCCTGTGAATACATCTCCTTCGATTAATAGATTCTTGTAACGAACTTCAATTTTTGGAACTTTGATCCTGACTCTGGTTAAATTACATCATGTTATACTCAAATTCTTGAAAAAGGGTAAAAGATTCTACATAGAATGTGGACCAGTGATCGAATCCACCTGTCAATCCTTTATGAATACGTAGAAGAAATTTCTCATGATCTTCTTCGATAGCTTTAAGCACACTCTCGATAAGCTGCTTCTTTTCTTGATGATCAGCATTCGTATTTTCGGTTCCATTATCATGAACTTGAGTTAACATTTCTTTGTTTGAGTTTTCATAGGTAGGGAGGTTTTCATTGGTAGCTGATTTGTGTTCATCTTCATCATCTCTAGGTGCTTTTAAGAAAGTTGGGTTCCTACTGGATGTCGATAAACTCAATTGTTGGTTCATCGACCTCGCGAGCTCATCTCTCGTGGGGGATGTTGCCATCAAGTCCTCCTCTCAATGCCTGCACTTTTCATTAAGTTGTTTATAGTGTTTATACTTTATAGAATATATAGTAAGAAAATTTAATTTTAAAGGATTTGAATATAGAAGAAGTCAAAAATAAATCTAATCATATCTACCTGATTATGATAAATATATATATATATACATAATAAGCTATAACTAGTATTTACCATCTTGTCTTTGTAAAGCTTTCAGAAATTTTGAAACATGTATTCTTTAAATATAAATAAAGACTTACAAAAGTATAATGTTGTTAAGTGCGAGTAAAGAAATATGTCACGCTATAAACCCGTTTTAATACACTCTGCGAACTCTTTCGAAGGTTGCTCAACCAAACCAAGACACTACTTTAAGACGGAGAAGCATTTGTAACCATTGATCGACTAGCAACTAGTCGTAACATTGAAGGCCATCGAACATATGAAACTCCTGATCTTCAGACAATTATTAGCACAATTAGGAGGCTATGCTTGATCACTATGATTGCACAACATTAGCCTATTGATCAAGGCATTTATACTTTAGAAAACAAGCCAACTGTTTTGGTTATGAAGGGCCGACCTTGAATAATGCAAACAATCGTTAGCAAACGTTTCGCTTGTTTTGCTTTGTAAGCATTCATTTGATGAGAATACTTTGGCTACCAATACCTTAAAAAATTATTTTTTCTGTCTTTTTATGAATAACTTTTCATTTTGATGAAGAGAACCAAAAACAAATTTACGGCCAATGACAATAACAGGCATCAAACTGAAAACAAAGCAATGCTCGGTACACCCAAACCCACAGAAAACTTACATAACTTGACAATCTAACTCCTCCAGTCGTGATCTGTTTATAAGGCATCTACTTTAGATACTTTGATAAGAAAACTTGTAGGTTTTGTAATTCGTAAAAAGACTGGATGTCTCCGTTAATCGTAAATATATTACTTTCCATTATGACGTGAGTCAAAAGAAGGCATATAAGGGGGTAGCGCTCCTTGTGGGGTCAAGGGGCAACACCTCTAATTAAACAATCTGCAACCCACACCTACTTGACGATGCACCCAAACTTTAAAATAGGGCGTCTAACACCTTCAATGATACATCAAGAACATTGCAAACGTGAATCCAAATTTAAAATGCTTTTCAATTGTTGGTTTTGACACAAGCTAATAATTGTACGTCCAACACCGTCAACGTTATTGTACGTCTGACACATTAACCGTAAATCTAACTCGTAATAAGGGTTTTTCGATTTGCAAGGTTATCACAAATAACGCACGTAGTTTTGATGCATAAGCTTATAAAAGTGTGTTTTACCTTTAACATTGCATCAAAACTAGCACAACGTTGTGCCCAGTTTTATAGGTTCATTTATTGTTGAAATTTGGGCTCAAAATTTATCATCTTCTAGGTTTTATTGTGATTCTAAGGGAAGTCATAATGTTTGTCTAGAGAATACCTTTTGATTTTAAAAAATCGAAAAAAGAAAACGTTTGTTCTTTTTGGTCTCTGTTAGTCTGTTTTATAAGCAGACAGAATGAAATTTATGTTTATCCAACACAACCAATGCATCATGCTGCAAACCACTTGGGAGTTCAATACATCAAACACAACAGTTATGTTCTAGCATTTATTCAATTGCAAAATAGGATAGTTTTCACTTTACAAGAAACACGAAAAGCACAATCTAATGAACATATTACCATGTTCTAAAAACCATTAGTACACAGAGATTAAGCGGTAGCTGGTGCTGCTTCAGTTGACCAGAACTCGGTTTTCTTTCCAGTCTTGGAAACCGTCTGCAGAACTGCATCTGGCTGTATGTTACCCTTCACAGTCACTTTTTGTTGCTCAAGATCAATGTCAAAAGTTTCCACGCCTGGAAAAAAAAATAAAGAAACTTATATTAATACTTTTAAGTTGAAATCTTGATTGTATTTTAAAATGAAGAATATTCTCTATTTGAGCAGCTTAGTGCATAAAAAGATGGATAACAAACCTTCCATCTTGCCAAGAACCCTCTTCACGGCCCCAACACAGCCGCCACACGACATGCCAACCTTAAGAACAACGGTCTGCATTCCCATCAATAGATTTGTAAGTTCTTAGTACCAGGAATAGTCATTGGTTATATAGAGTTTTGTGGCATATTTGATTCTAAATCCGAATCCTACAGGCTACAGGACAGCAAAGTCTCAAACAAAAACAACTTTATAGACTTTCAACATGAGAAGTTAATGTTATATGGAATAAATGGAGACTGTAACCCATCCAACCAAAAACTCAAAGACCCATTTAGATAACAATAATTATGGGTCAATCACATCTATACAATGAGGTATCTTAAAACATACTATGGGTCAAACGTATCTACTTATAGCACACATCAAACTGAAGAACAATTCTGGATTTCACCTCAGAACCAAGTTACAAACATTTTTGGATGATATAATTGCAATATAAATTAGTATCACAACAAAGAAGGGTTCCAAGAACATTACAAACAAAAATCCAAAAAAGCCCCAGGATTGTTTAATTTCTTTCTTTTGGGGATCAATATGAACCACATCAACTTAAAATACACAGATTCAGAACACGTATTCCATTGATAGCTGATAATCACTTTATATTGTCCAACAATACCACAAAGATTTACTCAAAGAAAGATTGTGTTAACCTGATATCATAATAACCGATTATTCAGAGGCCAGGAATCATGATCGCGATCGAAAATGAAAAGACCGATCGAAACAGAAAACATCGAATGGATCCAAAAATTCGAATTTGGTAAAGTCAAATAACATAATAGTATAAACCGATCAAGACTACGCACGTAACCCTAATCAAATTGAGAAGAAGAAGAAGAAGAAGAGAGATGAATACCTGAGACATTGTTGATTGAAATTAGATTGAAAATTGAGAAAAAGGATGAAAGGATTGATTGAGTGGGGATGGGCGAAATGAAGGGAGGAGGATGGAATTTATATAAGACTTGGATATGTGAACGCCGGTTGGTCGTCACCCATCACCACATTTACTTGACGACTTCTTTCGTTATTCTAGACGCCTTCCTTCGTCAAAATTTAAGCTAACATTAAAAATTAAAAAATAATAAATAAATAAATAAATAAATAAAACACATTTATCCCATGTTTAACTTTAACAAAACGAGTCTTACGCTCTTATCCCTTAGAGATTTATGCAAGAGTCTTCGTTTGTTTACTATGTCTTGAGCTCATGATTTTATCGTGACTTTAATACAAGAGTCTTACCCCTTTGATATTTATGCAAGAGTTTGTTTATAAAACAACATTATCAGTTGCTTTATTGCTTTAATGTTCGTTCTAAAATCTAAGCTAGTATTGATTTATAAAAAATATCTTACTAATTATGTTTATTGTTTGAAATTAGTTCGGTGGTTTAAGGGTCTCGAGTTATGCTAAAACTCGACCAAAATGCATTGATTTGAGTAATTCTTGTTTATTTATCCGATTTTGTGTCTATGCAAGATTATTTGACGGTTTAACGGTTTAAAATGAGTCACTTTTCTATATTTGCTAACTTGAATGGGTTTTAATGAATCAGCACCACTTGTCACCACAATCTATCACCGCCAATCCATCTATCTATTGTGCGCTATAATCACTAGCACCACCAGTTTTGCCTTCGGCTGTCGTTGTCGTCGTCAACACAACCAGTGTCATCACCCGAATGCCACCTACGTTGCTACCAACACCAACGTCGGCATGTTGAAAAATATAGCGGGTGAACTTATTTTAATATTTTTTATTAAACTACTCATTTTTATTCGAACATATAATCTTTTTGACCAAAATCTTAAGTTCAAAATCTTTTTGACCAATCAGAACTGATACCATAAAATGACTTCTTGATTGAGATCAATTCTAACAAAGGATTTCCAGTGCTTCTGGAAACACACATTAAAAATATATTTTTTCGAGGTAAACTTGATGCATGATGAAAAAGTCCATTTTTTAAAAATAATATATATGGTAGTCTTCATTGGTATTCCTATATTACTTTTTTAATTAAGAAAGCTTCTGTTCAATACATATGTTAGAGAAACAATAGACCACGGTTTTGAAAATCGGATCAACCGGTCCGATATAGAATTTTGGTGGTATGGTTAAATTATAATACAATGATCTAATGATTAGGTCTAACTAAATCAAACAATGTTAAGTAAACTAGATAATGTTGTTGAAAAACAAAAGAAAACAAACAAATAGGATAGATAAAACAAGAAAGTTTGTCTTTGGGAGTTTGGTTATAGTAATGGTTTGATGTGTCTAATCATAAAACTGGTAAGCCAATAAATATAAAAATTTTATTACTGTTGTTGATTTTAAATTATGAAATTTGCATTTTATGTGTGTATTAAAAATTGTTACATACCAAATTTCATAACTTGATTAAGACGAAAACTACAAGATAGCATGTTTCTAAAAAAAGAAAAGGATATGAAATGTACTTAAAGAGAAGCAACCAAATCTACCTAAACTTAACATGGTTGTTGGCTAAACCCAGCTTGTACTGTATGCATGTGTAGTACACCTGTACTTTCATTATACAAATTATTTAGGGAAATTTTGCGCACCCGCAGATTTTTTAGGGCTACCGATTCGAACGGTCACGGTTAGGGCTCCCTGTGACCGTTCAGTCGGGTGTGAGACCTAACTGTCACGGTGAGTTCTAACCATGACAGTTAAAGTCCAGACTAATCTGGGGATCTTATTGCCCAATTATTGGGTATGTAATTAATGGGGAATTGATTGTGCGCAGTTAGGGTTTTGGAGGGCTATATGTCACGGTTTGGTCAAACCGTGACATATTGCATATTTTCTATATTTTTTTTAATCATAATAGTTTGTTTTTATTTTAATTTTATCACACGTTTAACCTAATCGTAACTCACAAGTTTGTGTTTTGTGTTTATTAATAATTTATCATATTACAAGTATTTATTTATTATTAATGTGACGGTTTTGTGTTTAATTTGTTTACGAGTTTGTAAAAATCGGTTGTCATTATACAGACATATTGTATATATTTTCTAAATTTGAGTAATCATACTAGTTTGTTTTTATTTTTATTTTATCACACGGTTAACATAATCGTAACATACAAGTTTGCGTTTTGTGTTTATTATTAATTTATCATATTAAAAGTATTTTTTGTGTTTAATTATTTATTAAACAAGTTGGTTGTTATTTTATCACATGGTAAACTTAATCGTAAAAAATCAGTTGTTATCAAACATATACAATTAACATTATCAACATTACAAATATAAAACAAACAAACAAAGAAACACAACCAAACAAATACAACCAAATATGCAAGCCATCATAACTGAAACTGCATATATATATATACAACGAGTTTTTACATACAAAAAGAAATAAAATACAAACAAAATACCTATCTTTTTTTTTCAACGGCTAAATTGGAATCACTCACGGATCACTGGAGTATTATCGTGCCACCAGTGTTACCACGTGATCATATTCCACCACCAAGTCACCAATTCAGGAGGAAACTCAAAATTATGAGAAAAACCCCCTTTGTGAGATTCGAACCCATGACCTAATAGACCCTAAGTCTTATCCCACCACCAAGATGCCGCTGGGCTATAATGCCTTTGGCAACAAAATGCCTATCTAATCCGTCATCTCTGGATCACTGCCCTGACCAGACCCGCTCGCGCCAGATGGGCCAGCACCGTCATGGCCTAACCGCCTCGGTGGCTGTGACAACAACGGCGTACCGGAGGCGGCATAGTCGGCGACCATGTGCTGGATGACCCAGTCCAGCATATCCTCCAGCCTCGTGACCCTGGCTCACGTGTCCTGAAGCATATCTATAACGTGAGCAGGCAGTCGCACGCATGGTACACGCGCTGAGGATGCTGGGGCGGGTCTTGGTTGTGCGGCGGAGGAATGGGCTGATCCTCCCCGCCACCAAGCGGCTCGTGGGCAACCTGAACGTGGACCTCAGCCCCCGCCAACTCGGGTGGGTCCACCAACGGCTCGGGCACCCATGCCACTAGCTCATGGTATCTACTAAGCAGGTGCCACGTGACGTCAGGGAACCTCCAAACGATCCACATCCCAGTGGCGGTGGCCCGGTTTTCCACACGCACAGGAATCGGAGGTAGTGGGAGCTGGGACATGGCATGAGCGTACCCTAGGCCCCGAGCGATACGGGAGACGATGTTCCCGCCCACCAACTCCCTCGCGCCTGCCTGTGATAATAACTAGCAAAATAGTCCGCAAGGGCATGCGCGAGGTAGTAGTGTCGGTGTGTGAGTACACACCAGAGAAAGAAAAGGTCGGCGGTGTTGACCCTGTCGGTCCCCGCCCCATGACCAGCGATGGACGTGGCGATCAGTCGGTGAATGTATTTATATAGAGGGTCTCGTATATGAGAGGACCTCGTGTCGCCACCGTATGTTCCGTCACCGATAGCAGGCCACCAGACCTGATCCGAGTCGTCAGCCCCACGAATCAAGGCGGTGGTGTACATCGGTTGTCGGACCTCCACCTCCGTATAGAGGCCGCTGACGACAGCGAACCGTCTAAGTGACATGCGGTGGAGGGAGCCAAACATCCGGAAAGCAACCTCCGCGGGCTGACGACCATCCGCGATGTCGTCCTCATCAAGCTCCAGAAGCTCCTATGCACGAGGACGGAATATAAACGTGCAGTAAAACTCCACAGTGAGCTCTCGATGGGCAGGGTCGCCCATCCTGAACAGCTGGCCCCATGGGCTGTCATCGCTTATGATTTTAAAAAATCGCTCGCGCTCTCCAACGAGCTCTAAGAACTCCTCCGATAGACAGTCCCCGGTGCTAGCGGTCGTCCTCTCAGGGTCCTGAACCACTCGTATGGTGAACTCCCCTCGTCGAACTGCAAATGCGGGCAGTCATCAATCCCGGGAATAAACGCAGCGTCGACATCCATCTCTGAGAAAAAATTCGTGTTTATTATTATTTATAATATTTAAAAAATTAATGGTGACGGTTTATTATTATTATTATTATTATTATTTCTATTATTATTATTACTGTTATTACTATTATTATTATTATTATTACTATTATTATTATTATTATTATTATTATTATTATTATTATTATTATTATTATTATTATTATTTGTAGTATTATTATTTCTATTATTACTATTACTATTATTATTATTATTATTTCTATTATTATTATTTCTATTATTACTATTTATATTATTACTATTTTTATTATTATTATTATTATTATTACTACTATTATTATTATTCTATTATTATTATTTCTATTATTACTATTACTATTGTAACTATTATTATTATTATTTATTATTATTTCTAATAATAATAATAAACCGTCGACAAACTACGCTACACATACGGTAAAACCTATCAAATCTATAAAGGAAAACCTATCAAATTTATTTGGGAAAACCTATCAAATCTATTTGGGAAAACCTATCAAATCTATGTTCACCTCTATGGTTTAAAGTTGTAAATTACGTACCGAAAACGATAACGTAGCGGCGGTGGTGGTGCAGCGGCGGTGGTGCAGCGGCGGTGGTGCAGTGGCGGTGGTGCAGTGGCGGTGGTGCAGCGGCGGTGGTGCAGCGGCGGTGGTGGTGCGTAGATGGTGGACAGCGGCAGTGGTGGTGCGTAGATGGTGGTGAGCGGCGGTGGTGGTGGGAGATGGTGGTGAGCGGCGGTGGTGGTGTGCAGATGGTGGTGAGTGGCGGTGGTGGTGGGAGATGGTGTATGAATGTGTCACGGGGAGGGCTCGTGGTGACGGTTTGGCGGCGGTGATGGTGAAATGGTTGTGGTTGTGGTTGTGAAATGGTTGTGGTTGTGGTTGTGAAAAGGTTGTGGTGTGGTGAAATGGTTATGGTGGTGGTGAAATGGGGTGTGGGAACGGTTGAAGGAGAAACCAGTAACCACGAGATCACGGTTTGGGGAAAGTGTTCCCTTACGGCTGAATGGATATGCCGTGGCCGCACGTGCTGCCTGTGTAACTTCTCGACAAGATCAATTTCTTCGACGGTCATCTTCCTAAGATGCGCGTGGCCCTCCTCGTACACAAGAGGATCGTGGTTGTGTGTCTCGTTTCTCAACTCTAACATCCAACTGTCACCTCTAAGATGCGCGTGGCTCCCAGTATGCCTACTTGTGCCAGTGAATTTAGGTTCACCACTACGATTGCATAATAGTTCCACATCCTTTTTTCTCGACCGACCGACCACAATGACGCACCCATGCTCGCGTCCTCTCATTTTAGCCCACTTCTTCAAGTCCTCACGAGAATCAAAATACTGAAAAAATTATAAAGCTAGACATAAAAAACAATATATAAAACAAATAAAAAAATAAAATAAACAAAAGAATAAAAACTCTTCGTACTTTATCAGTTTTATAAGAAACCGTAGCCTTTCTTATCCGATCCTCATCCTCATCATTCTCCGCGGTGTCCCCATGGTTTTCTTTGAGGTGAACCAAACCGTCACTCTCATCTGTGTCATTCCCATTGAAAGTATCCGACACATGTGTAATTTCTAGTTCTGACTGGTACGGGGGATGTCCGTAATCCAGCTCTGTTTGTGAGTGGTACGTGTTCGGGGCATGCCCGTAAGAATTGCAAGGGGGATATCTGTACCCTTCACCGTAACCTGTCGGTCCAAATAAAGAGTTGTACGCCTCTTGAGCAAATGTGTTCGACGGGTTGGTTTCCTCCTCCCCCCACGGAGGGTGAATCCCGTATACGTAATGTTCCTAAAAAAGATAATGGTTAGATATTTCAAATAATAAGTTATAATAAAACATATACTACTTCAACGTGGTTCGAATCTTCGATATGTGGCACCTCATTCAAATCTGGAAGCTTCGGCTTCTAATAATGATCTCCCGAACCCGACATTGTTTTGGAATTAACGTGTTTTTGGAATGACGAAGGCTGAAAAATCTCGAGTGTTGGATGAATGAAAGCTCGAAGGTATTTATGATGAAAATCCGGTGCACAAATCGTCATGGTTTGGCCAAACTATGACGGTTCGGAGCACGAATCCCGACCCTTTTGTCAACGTCACAGTCTACCTCGTACCTTAAACTGAACCTCGTACCCTAGAGGTCACGGTTAGGCCAAATCGTGACGGTTTGGTGACCGGTTTTCAACTTTATCAGGCCATTTGTCTTTTTGTTGTCACGAGGTGTCGGAAGACGACACAGAAACCGTGACCGCAAGCCCTTGCGGTCACGTTTAGGTACCAAAACGTGACCTTTAGCCCTAACCGTGACCTTTTGGTCCGGCCTACCCCAAAACAACCCAGCGGTGTCCCCATTAGGACCCATTATTTATGAGTTAATTTGCACGTAATAAATTCAACTAGAAAAAGTATACACGCATAGTTTAAAATAAATAACATAACATAACATAACATACCCAGTAAGTCCCACTCAAGAGCAGGGTCTGGGAGGGGTAGGTGGCGGCGAGTCTTTCCTCTATCTAGTGAGATAGAGAGACTGCTTCCGAAGATACCCCCGACTCGGTAACGAAAACCAATAACAGTCGCAATCGCAAACATAAAGTAAGTCAGACAACACGCAGGTATCAGTCATTTACATACATAGAAAGCGTGTACATCAAATAAGCAGATAGAATCACGTATAAGGGCAGAAATAGGAAGATAGGTGGGCCGCAACAGATCTACGTCTACCCTTTCTGCCCAAGATCTACGTCTACCCTTCCTACCCACGGTCCCGCTAGAAGTCCTTAATTTTAATTCTACGTATCCACTCACTCCTATCCTCAATCATGTGCTCAGAGAGGTGCAAGTCTACCATATCTCGCCTAATTATTTCATCCCAAGTCAACCTAGGTCGTCCTCTATTCCTCCTACCCTCTACGGTGATGTTCTCTACTGCTCTAACGGGTGCTACCATCGACCTTCGCTTTACGTGGCCAAACCATCTTAATCTTCCCTCTCTTATCTTATCTGTGATACACGCCACCTCCAGCCTCCGTCGAATCGCGTCGTTTCTTATTCGATCCAATCTGGTGTGTCCACACATCCATCTGAGCATACGCATTTCCGCGACCTCTATTTGTCTCTGGTGCGATTTCTTTATGGCCCAACAATCAGTTCCGTATAACATTGTTGGACGTACTGCCACTCTGTAAAGTTTTCCCTTTAATTTTGCTGGGAACCTCTTATCACACAGGATCCCCGATGCTGCTCTCCATTTGCACCATCCTGATTGCACACGGTGAGATACATCGCTGTGTATCTCTCCGTTCTCCTGTACGTACGAGCCTAGGTATTTGAACGTAGACGTCCAGCAAGTGGGAGGGGAGGAATAGTGTTACGGTAATTTTTTTAAACATCTTTTAATTCACTTCATTATAACTTTAGGACAAATAACTTATAGAGTAAATTACCATTTGCATCCCTAACGTTTTTTATTTTAACCACTTGTATCCCTGTAGTTTCAAAGTCTTGATTCGCCTCCTAACGTTGCATTTTTGTCTCCGTTTGAATCCAAATGACTTACTCCGTTAAATTGTTCAGTTAACTTTTTGTAAAAATGACTAAATTGCCCTTAAGAATAAAAAATTTTAAAAAAAAATTATAGGACCACCCACATCATATTCTACCCCAAATACACACACACACACACTCTCTCTCATCTCTTCATCACCCGCCACCAAAACACCGCCACCACCTATCACCACCACAACCTCCAGATAGTCTACCGAAGGAGTGGTAGGCGGAGGCGCGTGTATAAATTGTTTTGCTTATCCTCTATTTCGTCTTCTTCCAACAGTTTTGCGTACGTATACGACTCAAGATCTCGTAATTGGGCCAGATATGAAGGAATGCAGCGAACCCTAGGGTACACTTACCACTAGCAAGGGGTATTCTTCAACGGGTCGCTATATTTCACGACCCGAGAGCCCGTTTTGGTGGCGAATTTCAAACTGCAAATGGGGAATGGGAGATTTTGGAGGGGGTTTCCGGATGAGTTGACGTTAATCCGATTAGCAGCAGCCACCGACGGTAGAGACGATGAAAAAAAGCTACAGGTTGTTCATGTTTGGTGGAATTGGGCGAAATGGGATCTCGAAAAGCATGAAGATTTGGGGGTTTGATGAAGTTGATCGGAGATCAGTTGAAATCGACAGTGTGTCGGCGCTTATCTGTAGAAATTTGTGTATGTTTGCTACCACAATTACGAGCATATATACTGCTTTTGGCATCAAGGGATGATCTGTGTGTGTTGTTATAATTGGCCTGAGGTTTTGTCTTATAAAGTTTCAAGAAGAACATGGCATTGGTTGCCTAAGTGCCCTGCAATTCCTCGGAAATGGAGCTGTGGGTTCAGGTGGTTCTCGTTTGTCCCTGAGCTTTGTGCTTTTGTTTAGGTGGTTTGGGTTCTAGTGCTTTGGTGTGTTATACTTTGTGTAATGGAGTTGGTGGGGGTTGTGGAGGCCGGCGACAATGGAGGTGGTGTGGGTTGAGGTGGCCGGCGGTAGTGGAGATGGTGTTGGGTGTGTTGATGGGCGACAGTGGGTGGTGGTATGCATGAGGTGTGGAGGTGGTGTGGGTCAGAGAAAAATATGATGTGGGTGGTCCCACAAATTTTTTTTAATTTTTTTTTTTAAGGGCAATTTAGTCATTTTCACATAGAGTTAACTGAATAATTTAACGAAGTTAGTCATTTGGATTCAAACGGGGATAAAAATAAAACGTTAGGGGGCGAATCAAGACTTTGAAACTACAGGGATACAAGTGGTTAAAATGGGAAAACGTCAGGGATACAAATGGTAATTTACTCTAACTTATAAATACGCAGTTCATAACTCATTAGTTCAATTGTCTTATAAAGGACTTGATAAATTCAACTCAAGCTAAGTATTACAAGAGATCTACTAAAAAGAATCATTAGCGTAATATGTTTAGCATATTTTATGTTTTTTATACATTTGAATATGTCATTAAACTAAATTAAAAAGGAATTATTATAGAAAAACATATTAACACATGTTACTAGTTTTTCTTGTCATTTATATCTTTTAAATGTACGTCAACATCATAACATCTTTCGTACTTTTACATTAAATATTTTTTAGTACTCCCATTGTTTTATACTTCGTTTGTTTTGCTTTTCTTTATTTTTCTTGCATCCAGACCGGACCGGTTACATATACTAGATGACTGACCAATGGACTTCGTTGCCTAGCCTAGTTGGCGAATGATCTCCCTTGGCTGGTTAACAAAAATAAAAATCATGTTCTTTTATAAATACAAAAAAGGCCACGAAACGATCTTAATCGTTGATCAATGCAAATCAATGAATGAGATAAAAAGGGTGTCAACATGAAGCTATTTATGGCTCGGATGAGCAAAATGGAACTCGTCATTATAGACTGTTATTAACCTATAATGAAAAATACAAGCTCATGAACAGTAACTTGCGAAATCTAGGTCGTTCAATTCTTGGATCTACGGTGGGGCTAGGTATATACTTCATCTGTCCTCCTTCTTCATCTGCCCTCTTTGCGAGGGTTTCTTTACCTGATCTTCATCCCGAGGCAACGGTGGCAATGCTGGGTAGACGACGGAGGTGCGAGGGAAGGTCGGTCGTCGCTGATTTTGTGGTGTAGATGGAGCTGCTGGCTTGGTGGCCGCAGCGGCTACGGTTCCGGCTTGGTGGCCGGCTCTCCGCCTTGGTGGTTGTTCCCTCGCTGCCGGTCTTCCGTCATCTGGTTTGCCCTTAGGCCCTTGCATGTGTTTAAAAGGGGTTTGTTGAGTCGTTTCAAATGGGTTTTCTGGTTGTGGTAGTGGTGGCTGTTCGTTTCCGCCAAGGCGAGCCTCGACTTCTGCACCAGTCACCAGCTGGTGTTATCGCCAACGCCGCTGTGTCTTTCGTCTCTTTCTTCGTCGTTGATGCCGCTCTCGAAAAATAGAGAGACACGGATGGTTGTGGAGGTGGTTTGGGGTGTAGCCAGGAGGTATTGCTACCGCCCTCCTCCCTTGGCGACTGTGAATCTGTTCTCTCCCCACGTTTCGGGCAATGTTGTCACGACCGGATCGGACCGGCCGGTTGAACCGGGGATCGGTCCGGTGACCGGTCCGGTCAGGGTGAATCGTTTTTGGGAGGTTGAACCGGCTAGTCGTACCCGAGCCGGTGGTTGGACCGGTGAACCGGGCCGGTTCGGACCGGTTTTCAATTTTTTGTTTTAAAAAAACGGAGTGCTGAACTATAAATTAGTGTGTTATATCAAAAAGTAAAACCGAGTTCAAAAACTGGCTCGCACGGGCCCGGGTTTTTTAAACTGCATTCGTGTCCGTGAAACGTACGGGTACGCACGAGTTCGCTGGAAATCCAACCGTTTTCCCCGTTTTTGCACCCCCCTGCGCGCGGGTAGTACTTGTGGCAAAATATGTTATAAAGATACACTAGAGTGACAAGACAATTACTTATAAACCAAACCTCACTTTGTCCCCATACCAATGTGGGACAAAATGTTCACCATAATCTTAAACATACATTCACACACACCCAAATATACTTAAGTTTTATATATAACTATAAAGTACATATATAAATCATATATAAATTACTTATAT
Organism: Flaveria linearis; assembly: GCA_024085815.1. Lineage (NCBI taxonomy): Eukaryota > Viridiplantae > Streptophyta > Magnoliopsida > Asterales > Asteraceae > Flaveria > Flaveria linearis. Next base: position 7,390 of record JABSNV010000387.1, on the reverse strand, counting down.
TTAATTACATATATAAATATAATTAAAATATAGTTAAATCCGGTCCAACCGGTCGGACGGGTCCGACCGGTCCGACCACCAAACCAGTAAGGCGTCCGGTTCGACGTCCGATCCGGTTCTGAAAACATTGGTTTCGGGATTGTTGTCGAGTTCAGACCTAATTGCGAGGATTTGGGGGGGTTGCCCGCCGTGTGACAGCCTTTGCCTGTTAGTTGTTCGTTTCCGGCAAGGCAGCCCTCCTATACCTTGGTGGTATTCTCTGATTTCGAATGCACGCTAAGCGGTCAGGATTACAGCCAACGTTGCGGAAGGCCCTTTTAAGGCATGGTATCTGTTTGGTCGATGATAATGAATGTGAGCATTTGTGAGATCAGCTTTTCTGGGGTCTCAGACTCTCTGTTGTGGTGGGTTGTGATTATATGCATGATGACGATGCCCCAAATCACCTGTACGCATCTGAGTGCTAAAGGGTGCAAACACTATGCACTCGGGTATTTTCATGTATTTCGTGGCCCTTTTCAATCCTGCTTTCTGTTTGATCGATGAAGATGGGTGCAAACTCATCTGAGATCCGTGTTTAATCCCGTTGAGACCGTGATGCAGAAGGAGTGTAAGGCTTCATTGTTTTGGCGTGGCATCTGTGTCGGATGCAGCCACAATGAGGTCGCCTTCCTGATTCTCCAAGCACTTTAAACCTGTTGTTGATGCCATGTGCTTGTGCTGCTGTATTGTTGACCATGTTAAATTGCGTTTGTGTATACTTCCTTCTTTGCTGGTCATGTTAAACTTTATGTTGGCGATATTAAATTGTATGCTCGATGATGATGTGTAAATCACGTCTGAGAGTTATTTTGTTTCTGAATATAGTTTTCGGTTGGTAAAGTCGATGATGTTTACATATGGTTGTGATGATTCACCAAAATTGGTGTCGGTTGCCTTGGTGTGCATCCGTTTCTGGCGTAGACGCGCAACGCGGGGAATAAACACAGTTACTTCAAATTATCAATCCATTTATTTTACTTATTCATTACAACTACATGTAGCACGTACAAGGTGGACTAGAACACATCACCGGAATCCATCAACGGAGTCCTGTGGCGGTGACCAAAGCGGGAAACAGTACAATCAGTAGCAAATACGCCAGAAGTAGAGTACTTGGGTATATCACCCATTACAGGCATATTCGAATTAACCTTCATCTTCCTCACGTAGTTCCTCCTGTATGTCTGTCCTAAAACCCCATCTACTGTATCACTCAGGTTATAAAACTTAAACCCCAACTCCAAATGTGCAAAACAATCATCATCTGTGATATTATAGCCATGGATCCTTGACTCCTCCGCCCCGATCGGAACCACCGTGGCTGTAATCCTGAAACTGTTCTGCACTTCAATGGCAATGCCATTAGTTGGGCTCGTTCGAGTGATCAGTAGGGAGGAATCGCGATAACTCCTGTTCTTCCCATCAATGGATACAGGTGTATCATCCAAAGATATAAGCAGATGTTCTTCGGTGTCGTCCCATAATGATGTTTTCTTTGCTCCGACAAGAAGTTTGTGATCGTCAAACAATACTCCGATGGATTGCACCCATGTGAAGTCACGAGCGAGTTTGGGGTCTCGTTTTCCGATGAAGTGCCCGTTGATGTGGAGGTTGGGGTCGGAAAGTAGGCAGAAATCTTGATCTTTAAGGCCATGGAAGTAGAATGTAACTCCATCTCCACCTACAAACCGAGGGTCTTGACACACAGCTCCTGGTATGTTGCAACCTGCAAGCGAAAACATAACAAAGATTAATACTAAACTTCACTCCATAAACAAGATGAGGTAATAGAACAATAAGATCATTCGAACAGAAACAACTTACTACAAACAGGCTTGCAGGAAACACAATCCACCTGGCAGTTTGTTGGGCAGCCGGCAGGACAAAATTGCTTCTGACCGAAACATGCTGGGAACAACAGATTTCGGCATCTCACCATTTTCGGTTTCACAGGGGGGGCAGGTCTCCCAGGTGGCGGAGTAGGTCTCCCAGGTGGAGAAGCTGGTGTCACAGGCGGAGTAGGTCTCCCAGATGGCGGAGTAGGTGTCACAGGCGGAACAGGTCTCCCAGGCGGCGGAGCAGGTCTCACATGTGGAGGTGGTCTCTGCGCAGCAACCTGAGATTCAATGGCCCAAGAGATGAGCAAGAAGGAAAACCATAGAAGCAATGAACTCATCCTTTTCATGGCAAAAACTATGGGGTAAACCAGTGATTCTTGTTAGTTATGATGAATGGTGTGTTTGGTCTGTGGGTTGTGTACCGTTTTATAGTAGAACAGTGATCTGTCAAAACACGAGGAGGTTGATAAAATTGGTTATTTTCATGTGTATGATGCCAAAAGTGGCATAAAAAAGAACATGATTCAGTATTAAAGCAAAGAACATATCAATCATGTGTTTATACACTTAAGAAATTGGTTATTTATCGTAATTACATTTGTTTATACTATTGTAACAGATCCATTAATCAAGTATTAAAGCAAAGAACATATCACCCATGTGGTATCAGGTATGCAAAATTCATATTGTTATCTAAAGGTGATCTTTGTTAAGAAGAAAAAGAAAAGAAAAATGACAAGATATCACTACTACAAACTCAGGCCATTTCCCGCCATATAACTCGGCTTTAAAAGAAAAGGATACAACTACTTTAGCGAGAAGGGAATTTTTTTTAATTTAATTTTTCTTTGTGTTTTTCAACTGATTTGCCAACAACTTTTAATTTTAATTTTAATTTACTTTTCCCTGTTTGTTTAATGGATTTGCAACCAAAATGAAACAGCCACAAAGATTTGCCACCAAATTTTTTTTCTACTCTTACTTATTTTTTTCCTGTCTTCGTGGGACTGATTTGAGACTGAAATGAAAACTTGTTTTTACTTTCAGTTTTCTTCCCTTTACGACAGATATACAACCGAAATGAAGCAGTCCTAAAATTTACGACCAGTATGCAATAAGCGTTTAGCAGGAAATTTGAAATATTTAAACAACGTACCAGTGGAAATGTTCTCTAGTAGATATAGAGATGATGAGAAAGCTTTGTATAGATCAAGGATTACAAAGGGTGATTTATCATCACTCTCATTTTTTAGCTTTTTAATGCTTTCCACAACCATTTGGTTATGGAGCTCTGTAAGCGAATTCTCCGTTTTACTGCAGTTCAGATACTATGCAGGAACCGCGAACTGAGACAAGCACCCGAGAGGTTCCAACGCAATGATTCCAATCTTCTGAACAACCAACTCGCATATATGTTAGGTGTTATAAGCTAGTTGATTGATCATTAAGTTTGTTAAATCCTACAAAATATACATATGATCAAGACAATTGTTTGATTGATGTTATGAACATATATACATCAGATTGATATGAACAAAAGGAGGTCACCTGGAGGGCGTGATTTGATGTGAAAGTAAGTTGCATAATCATTGCGAGAGGGCTGATTGCCATGGATGATAAGTTAAGTTGCACTTTTGAACAAATTGTTGAAAATAGTCAATGTGGGTGATCATGTTTGGTTTATCCACCTATGTGCTGAAGACTTGTCCCTCAAGTTGCACTTTTGAACAAATTGTTGAAAATGGTCAATGTGGGTGATCATGTTTGGTTTATCCACCTATGTGCTGAAGACTTGTCCCTCCATACATATAAAAACATCAAGTATTTGATTGAGTTCTCTCACCCAATTTCCATCCTCTATATGTTATTGAAGATTTGCTACCCAGTATTCCAGCTACACTACGTAAACGTTTCAGTGACCCGTTTGCAAGAAGTTCGTCAAGTAAGAATTCAACAACTTCTAATTGTACATTTGTTTACATGGAACAAGGACAGAGAGTACATGCTAGTTCTTGAGAGGTTTCTTCATCTGCATCACAGCAGAGCCCGAATTGGGTGTCATTGTGTATGCAGCCATGGGCATCTTTCTCACTGTTTAATTCAAACCAAAAGAATTACAAATAAAGGTCAAAACTTCAACAGCAAAAGTTAGCATTTATTCCTCCAGCTTCATTTCTTCACCAAGTAAACCCATAACATAATTTATTTTCTTAGACTTTAAATATGATAATCTCTCCCATCACAAATCATACACCACAGAGTCTAACTCAATCCAACTGGAACCTCTGTTTTTCCTCACCTTATCTTGCCTCATCATGGCTCTCACTTTAGCAACATTGTGCCACTGCCCTGAAGCAGCATAGATATTTGATAAAAGAATGTAGTTCCCTGAATTATGTGGATCAATCTTAAATAATTCAGCAGCTGCAACTTCAGCTAGCTCAAGGTTGCGGTGAACACTACAAGCTGCAAGCAGGGAACTCCAAACGGCTGCAGTTGGAGCCACCTTCATGTTACATATTAGGTTATGAGCATCACGAACACGCCCTGCACGCCCTAAAAGATCAACCATGCATGCATAATGCTTATCTGTAGGTTGAATTTTGTACTCATCAGTCATTTGTTTAAAATATCTCCAGCCCTCGTCAATAAGACCTCCATGATTACAACCACTCAGGACACCTATAAATGTTGTTGCATCGGGTTCTAAGTTTTATTTTTCATTTCCTCAAACAATGAAATGGCTTCTCGACCCAACCCGTGATTTGCATAAGCTGCAATCATAGAACTGTAACAAAACAAGTCTTTTCCAGAAGTCATTTCAAACACTTGTGCAGCCCTCTTAAGGTTTCCACATTTAGCGTACATATCAATTAGACTAGTGGACACATGTAGATTGGAGAGAAGAGTAGGACCTACGTAGTCATTGATTGCTGACTCGGCTGCGTCTAAAACACCTAACTGTGAACAAGCTGAAATGACCCCAAGTATGAAGGTTTCATCTGGTTTAATACAACACTGCTTTTTAAAGCATTTTAACAACTCTAAAGCACTTTGTGGTTCTCCATTTTTTGCATAACCTCCGATCATGGTTGACCAAGAAATTAGATTCTTTTCAGGCATCTGATCAAATAAAAGCTTTGCATCGTTTACATTTCCAGATTTCATGTAACCGTCGATCATCATGGTCCAAGAAACTACATTCTTACTTGGCATCCGGTCAAAGTAGTTTCTTGCAGACTCAAGATTCCCCTCTTTAACAACACCCAGAATGATCAAATTCCAAGATCCAACATCACGAAAAGGCATCGTATTAAAAAATATAAAGCAGCATCAAGGTCCCCAATTTCTACATAACCAGACAGCATAACATTCCATGAAGCCAAGTCTTGATAGGCATTACCTCGAATAGAGCACGTGCCTCCGTCATGTCGCCAGCCTTCACATACCCACATATAATGCTAGTCCACGAAATGACATTCCGATCAGGCATTTTATCGAACAACTCACGGCAATCTCAGTTCTGCCATTGTTGCAATATCCAGATATCATTGAATTCCAGGACACCACATCCGTTACATGCATCTCTTCAAACACACATCTAGCCAAGTTGGGTTTTCTCACATCTCATCAGCAAATCAAGCACAGAATTTTGCACCATCACATCAAAATCAAACCCATATTTGATCACAAATCCATAAACGATCTTTCCATCCTGTAACCTAGCTTCTCTAGCTAAACCCTTGAGCACCGTGGTGATAGTAAAATTCAATGGCGCAACTGAATCTTGAAGCATTCTACGAAAAAACAAAAACCCTTCTGAATAGCGTTTGCTTTCGACATGCCCATGGATCATCGATGTCCAAAGGAAGACATTTGGTTGGGAGATTCTATCAAACACCTTGTAAGCATGGCTGCTCGATCCAAAACGAAAGTAAAGACGAATAATCTTGTTGAGCACGATTTCAGATGAAGCAAATAAACCATGTACTACAAGTAAAGCATGGACGGATTTGAGGGATTTGAGGGTTTGGCAATTTTGGAGAGAATTTAAGAGAGAGTAATTCATTTCATGGAGCCAAAAACTTTTAGGGTATCCAGTGCTCACCCTATACAACAAACAAACAAACCCAGTGTATCCCACTCAGAGCAGGGTTGGGGAGGTAGTAAGGCGGTCTTCCTCTATCCTGTTTGGTAGAGGACCGCTTCCAGAGACCCCCGACTCAATAGCAAAACCATACTGATCGAACGACAACAATACAATAAATCACATCACACATAGCAAGTATACAAAAGGCCATCTTGATAACAACCATCATAAAAAATCATAAACACATGAGTACACAATAAATCATACAACATATAGCAAAACCTATGATCGAAAGACAAATACAATAAATCACATCCACATACATACAGTACAAAAGTCCATCTCGATTGAACAGGCCATCATAAAAAATCATACATGAGTATCCTGAGTATCACTGAGTACACAACAGATAGTACATAATATATCCTAGGTGCATGCAAATCCCCGTTAAAGGCCGATATGGCTACTTTATACACGGCCCCGCTACCAGACTTCAAATACCTTCCTCCTATATGCTAACTAGAAGTCCTTAATTTTAAATTCTACGCCCTCCACTCAGTCCTATCCTCGATCATGAACCAGAGAGGTGCAAGTGTATCATATTCTCGCCTATTACCTCATCCCATTCAATCTAGGTCTTCCTCTACTCCTCCTACCCTCTAAGATGATGTTCTCTACTGCTCTGACTGGTGCCGCCATTGGTCTCCTCTTGACATGCCCAAACCATCTTAGTCTTCCCTCTCGTATTTTATCTCTGCGATACAGGCCACTTGCAGATAAAATACGAGAGGTGCTCACCCTATACAAACGCCCAAATTGGAATGAAGTTTAACAATTTATGGGTTTGAAGGAGTGGGCTCGGTCCACCAAAGATCTAAAAAACAAACAGTTTAATTAGTTAGATTATTAACTATAAGGATTAACCGTAATATATAAATACATTTTATTGTAGTTGTAATTTCAAATTGGTTTACAGTAAATCACTAAACTCCAATGGAATAGAAAATGCAACCTTATCAGAAAAGCAAGTAGCAAGTCATATTGTAAGCAAATAAGCTTGTTAAAACTTTCAAAATGAGTGGATACCTTATAGTACTTGCACTTTTTTATTTTTTTAACCTTATTACATGCTCTGTTCATAAATGCTTTAATTCTGGTCATGGTGAAATGGAAAATGAAAAATAACTAAAAGAGCATAAATGAGGTGAATAAATAAATATTATTTGAGAAAGTACAACTTCTAGTAAGACGGTCTTCATTGCGGTGTCCGTGGCCGCCCTGTCGCTGAGGTGGACCGCGCCCGCCAGAAGGGCGGCGATGGGGGAGACGATCGGGAGGACATCCATCCGTCGCCAAGGGCTGCTCAAAAATGGTGGTGGTGGGCCCCACCTCTTTAAAATTAATTTAAAAATGTAAATAA
>JABSNV010000680.1:0-73713 GCA_024085815.1 Flaveria linearis | reverse complement strand
GATCAATGATGAACACAACCACAGAAACACAATAAATACGAAATCTATAATAATTCAAATGTATTTCATTAACTATAATGTTAATGATTACAAAAGAATAATGAATAACTATGAACAATCGATCGAATGATGTTTGATATTGATGTGACGGCAGCTAGGTTGCACAATGAACTCTTGATCGCCGTAATATTGATTGATTGTGTTCATCGAGATGTGAAACCTAGACTCATATTTATACACGTTTTGAGTCGGTTAAGGAAACACCGGATCTCTCGGGATTTGTTATTGATTGTGTTGACTTGTTTGACTTCTTGGGATTAGCAATCGCACAAGTATAATGTTCTTCCGCAGGAGTCTTGTCCTTCCGCAGATCTTTTGTTCTTCCGTAGATGATTTTTTCTTCCGTAGGAATGTTGTTCTTCCGTATGAAATCCTTCTTCCCGTAGGAGTCTTCCCTTCAATGAAACTTGATCATCCGCAGAAACTTACACGTCATTTGGTCTTGTATGAAACATATCTACGGATTAACAAAATTGTTCATTCCGTAGATGTTTCCTACACTTGGTCAATTTCAGGAAATCCATCCAAGTATATTGTTTTCTCCTGTCAATCACCAATCAACACACATACATATAGGGGTTATCCTATAGATTCAAATCACATATATATATATCTTGACTGTTACAAATATTAATTACAAGACTTGATTTTCAAGTAGTAAGCCTATACAAAATTGATCTAGCCCTATACAATCTAGACCTAACACTATCTTGTTTCGATTTGTACCTAGCAATTTCGTGGACGAAATTGTTTTAAGGGGGTAGAATATAATACCCATAAAAACTAAAAAAAATTTGATTTCCAATTGCTAACTATACAAACCTCAGGGACTATTTGTGTAAATATTAAAAAAAAAACAACTACTTTCTTCTCCACTTCATCCACGAGCCATTCCATTGTTTTACTCCATGTTTTCGGCAACTTTACCAGCAAATTCGGGCACTAAATCTTCAAAATAATTGAAGAAATCGAAGTGGACAATCTTATATATGTATTTAATCTAACTCATCCCTTAATTGCATCTAAAACACACCGAACACCACCATTAAACATCCTCCTCGTCGCGGACCTGCTACACTGTCGAATCCCATTTTCTGGCTCTAATTCACGAAATTAGCATAGGGCTTTGCTTCCAGATCATTGTTAGAAGCTTCATACGAAAGGAATTTGATTATCATCGTGATTTGGGCATCGAACCGAGTCCTCCTCACCGCGACCTGTTCTTCGTGGGTTCATCATCGATCGACTTCATTCGGGTAAATTAAAACTATCTACATACTTGATTTTAGTCTAGGAATGAAAGCCCCAACATTGATTTGGCTATTAACATCGATTTGGGGTTTAATTTTGGGTAAATCGATTCTAGGGTTCATGGTATTTTGGGGTTAATTGAAACTATGTTTAAAAGAATTAAAAGCCAGGTAATAACCGCGGCTGTATGCCTGGTTCGGTGGTAATGTGTGGGGATGTGAGTTGGAGGTCCCGGGTTCGACCCGGGCATCTCCATGTTTTTTTAAAAAGGCTTTTAGCCTTAAATAATTACAGAAAATTTTAAAAAAAATTACAAATCATTTGGTGGACTTCAAATATTTCTAAAAGTCATTAAATATTTTCTGTATTTTTCTGATGTAAAATTAAATAATGCCTTTGTAATAAACATTTTAATAAAGAATGTTTTCGAATAATTCTTTAAAACGAATAGATTTTAAATAATAATTAATAAATTATTATTAGTCTAAACGTTTTTTTTCACTTGGTATTGTTAAAATCATGATTTATACTTATTTATAATATTTCCAAACCTGTAACGGATGTGTTTTAACCAAAAATGATTTCACGGTTTATCAAAAACCTTGATTTATACGTATTTTAAAGCCAACTACAGATGCCATAACTTTTTATAACAGATTCAAATCAGTTAAATATTATGTCCAAGACGAAGTTCGTCGAAAGACGAATCTGCTGATATATAAAACATCGAAAAACTCATTCGTTTAGACTTCCAACATCGTTTTCGTAACAGCTAGCAGTTCTGCGCAGCTGTAAAGATCCACGTTTTTCTCATATGTCGGTAATCCCAAATCAGAAACTTTTCTAAATGAAAGTGTTTAGAAATCATTAATCTAGTAAAATGGAGATTTTCAGAATTTTAAACGTCGTTTAGTATTTTTAACGAGTGCGAAAAGACAGGGGCAGAACTGGAACTTTTCCAATTTAAAATAGGAAAATCCAAACTATAATTTGCGTTACGTTATCGTAGGTTCTCGCGGCGTTAACCGAGCCTAGACCTTGTTTCTGATCATTGTCATTCGTGTTTAAGGTACGGATTCTTGGTTACCTTTATCATAGTATAAATTCTGTTCTGTACTTTGTAGTACAGATTTGATACCATGTTTCCGTTAATATGACTCGTTTGGCCTTTGGTATTTTACTAGTCGTCTAACATTATTGTTAGCTATGACTCGTTTGACTTGTTAATTTACTTGTTGAAGGCCTACAGCATGCAATATATTTTTATAGTTTGTGCTCATTATTGCATGTTCCTATAATGTTCTATTGACACGTTATATGTTGGTAGTTGTACTACCATTTGCTTTGATACTCTGTTACCCGAGCTCTCCGACATGTCATTGTGGCGTCAATGATGTGACACTTTTCGTGACGGTTTGTAATAAATAGTTCACGGCGTCTCCGTTAACACTTTAGTACTCAGGTAGTACTTTGGCCATAATATCTGGGAGGCGGATGGATCGATCCTAGTTCAGTTCAGATCAGTTCAGTTCAGGGGATGGAATCATGTGTGTACGCCCACACACCATCTCATTAGTGCATAGTCTAGCTAGCTATGTACTTATCAGTTCAGTTTCGGCTCTGGGTACTTCTTATATTACACGACTTTATTGTTTGCATATACGCGTCGTGTAGATCAGTTCAGTTTCGGTATTACATGTTCAGTTCAGTATCAGTATTATATGTTAGATTCAGATTTCCGTTTTCCATATCATATGATCAGTTCAGTATCAGATATCAGTATGTTATGCTTCTTATCATTACTATTGTTATTTCCGTCACTGAGCAACTTTTGGCTCAGCCGTATTTTCTTTCGTGGTGTTTTTCTTATTTGATTGTAGGTAATCAGGGTAATCCGGAAATCAGTGAAGAGATGGCTGAGATCAGATTATATTTTACTTAAATCGATGTAATGAACAACTTAATTAGGTTCTTTTGGATTATGGGATTTGTTTGAATTTATTTCTTTTGACAATCTCTTTAATATCGTGGATTTGGTTTTTGATTTGATATATGTAATAGTGACACGTCAACCTCTCCGGGTTGGGTGTTACACTTTAAGGATCTAAATAATATCAGTAGTTAATATCCTCTAAATTTTATACAATTGACCATAAATTTATTCTAGTTATACATTTTAAGTTGGTTAAATAAATATTCTAAGTTATTTATTACCTTTTTTAAACTCTCATTAGTGATTGAATTACCATTTACAAGGTTATAAAGCAAAGCACACAAGATGACATACGGTAAAATATATGTGTGTTTAACACTAGTGAACCTGAATACAATATGTTTAACACACTTAGTAAACCTTAATACAACACATTGAACTATATATCTTTTTTTTTCTTCTTCTTTTCTAAGCGACATGTTAGTTGTTAAAGTTAATAACACCAATTACTAATTTCGCTAATGTCAAGTTTGAACCTTAGACGTTAAAAAAAAAGCAAAACCTCCCGCCTTCCATTTGAACTACTAAGCCAAAAGATCATTGGCATGTATCATTTTCTTAAATGCTAAAACAAACATATATATGCCTAGGTTACGTAACACAACACTTTTAAGCATTAATATAATTATCGACATGCTTCACCGTACACGATTAAGAAATAATAACATAGTTATCACCATAAAATAAAATTACTAAAATTCCATTCATACTCAATATAATATGTATTAAATGATTTATAAACTATATGTTTTTAAAAGAGGGGTTATAAACGTCACAATCTATATTTATCAACTTATTTATGTATCAATATACATGTTAAGCAGGTCAAGTTGTACTTACATATCTTTTATCGTGTCATTAACACCTCAACCCGATCAAACCGAATCCATTCATCTCAAACACTAACCTGTTTAATTTCATGTCGAGCCTAATTGTATTAACAAGAAAGATGTTTCATAAGTTTCCTTGCTAAAGATGTTTCATAAGTTTCCTTGCTATTTTTAAGTTGATAAAAAGAAGATAATCCAAACGCCCTCTAAACTTTCTTCATCTTCTCCTTTGAACAACTTCAAGTCCTTCATACCAAGAAAGAACCCATGGCATCCAACGGTAACATCAATACAATAACTCTTCTTCCTCAATATGCTACAATATAACATATGAGTTCTTTTCATTGCAGATGTTATCCTTCAAGACCTAAAGATTGGATTAGCAGAGTTTGAACTCGTATCTTCTCCCGTCACTACAATCGCCGTTAACGTTTCTCGGAATGCCGTACAACCTGTGTTCATTACTGATAACACACACCGATTCTTTGCGCGAATTGGACCAAATATGTAAGTGCAATAACTATGGTTCAATTGTTTGTTGTTTAAAACTATTTAGTGTTGTGAAATTAGGGATTTTGCTCTTGTAACAGTACTTAGTTCATTTATACGGTCAGTTTTAGGTCTAATTTGGTAAATTGCATTTGTTGAGAGCTTAATTTCATGTTTCAACTGGATGGCTATGGTGCTAGATTCCTTAAATGCTCTAGTTTTTGTTTAAGTTCAATGATATCTTCCTTGAATTTAGGGAAGCTTCACCAGCATTGAACAAAGTGAAGAGTTTTAGGGTTCATAAAGTTACTGGTGATGGCCGATGTATGTTTCGCGCTCTGGTATGATTTATGTGGCCTGATGATTCTTTGGTTTTAATATGTTTAGAAATAAACAAGAAAGTGACAACGTGAAGTTATGTAAAATAAAGAGAACGAATTATATGAAAAGATTCAATGGAAGCATTTTGTAATGAGATTTTATGGAATAAGAATTTGGAATTGGATTTTATTGTAGGTTAAAGGAATGGCTATGAACAAGAGCCTTACTCTTAGCCCCCGAGAAGAAAGAGACAATGCAGGTCTTTTTTATTTCTTCATACGTCTTTTCCTTTTGTGTTTCATTTGAATTCGATTGGATTATTAATTTCAATGATATAACACAAAAGTCGGCTTGCTTGATTACTAGAAATTAAGAAAAAGAACAGCCCTATTCGAGTAGGTGAAACTCCAATTACAAAGAACAATTCAGATACTAACTCCACCCTGCTTCTAAACGTAAGCATAAATAAGAGTAGTACTATCTCCATGCTTAATGAGTTACTGCTTTTGACTGATTCTCAATACCCCTCTAACCCAGCTGGGTCTGCCCCACCACAGCTGGGTCGGTCCGTAGATCCTTATCATTCAACTTCTTAGTTCAGCTTTAAGGTTCAATAACAATGTAATCATGAAGATGAACTGTGCGATTAATGCATATTGGAAAATCATTTCGCCAAGTAAATGCTTCAAAACAATGGTAGTCAATCGATAAAATCTGTACTATCTCAGAGTTTTAATAGCTTTCCATATATGTGCATGTGTATTGTGTGCATGTAAAATTGAATAATCTCTCACATGTATATAATCTCAATTCTATAGAATTCAAGTTTCTCCACTTAACAATGATTAATCACAGGTTCTTCTGACTTCTTTATATCCTTAAATACCATATTAGATGTTGCAACCGATTGTTAAATGTATTTTTTTGGTGTGCGCGTGACTTTTAAGTTTGTCTTCTGTTGTTAAATCTTATAACTTCGCCTAAATGTTTGGGGAGAGTGCTGCAGATGAACTGCGGATGGCAATAAAAGAAGTCTTATGTGATATGAAAAAGAAAGACATCAATACGAAGAAGCATTAATTGCAATTACAGTTGAAGAATCCTTAAAACGTTAGAACTGTGACCTCTTACTGCACGAGAAACTCAAGATGTGCAATCTGATGATAATATTATTTATTAAATGCTTGTAGTTACTGTCAACGCATTGCACGGCCAGATTTTTGGGGAGGAGAGTCAGAACTACTGGTTAGTATTTAATATATATTAACTATCTGTATGCATTGTATAGTGACTCAACAAAGAAAACAATAAGTTGGAGCTTATGGGGTAAATTTTGAAAGATGTAAATGGATGCATGGGTCATTTTTAAACTTTTGTGATTCTTTTAAGGAAGTTATTTTCATCTGTGTCATTTGCATTTAAAATTTGCTTTGTACGTGCTTTCTTGTTAAACCTTAAATGGTTGACTCTTTGTGTAGTCTTAACCACATACCATTTAAAAATGCAGAACATTACCTTATGTACATAATCTATTCTTAAAACTAGAGTTGGTGAAACGGGCCTGACTAGTGGGTTGGGTAACAATCAAAATGGGTTCAGGTAAAATGGTTAATTTTGAGGGGGTCGAAAAGGGCCAAGTTGGTTGATCTAGAGTGCTTTTTGTCCAAATCTTCTATTTTTTCTTTTTATTTATAAACATTTAGTGCATTAAATATGATAACAAATTACGTATTATTTGAATAACCTCTAAAGAGAGGCATGGCAGGATAACCTCTTAACTTCAGTGAATGTTGTATTTCAGTTAGACTAACAACAATAACCACTACTAGCAAGAGCGCACCTAATTATTTTTAGGCCTTCTTTTCTTTAGCAATAAATGAGAAAGATAACAACTGTTGTCTTCATCCTTGGAACAATTGGGTACTTTAGCTTATTTATATCTGCCTTTGTTTACACGTGGTCCATAGGTACTCTCCAAGTTATGTCGCCAACCAATCGTTGTCTATATACCTGAGCATGAGGTAATAATCCTTGTTAAAAAGATTCGTTCAGGTAGAGGTGGCTACATATGCGGGTCAGATTATGAATAGATTTTAAATACAGATCGAATCGGGTTGACCTGCAAAGAATCTTCCTGCAGTTTTATTCATTCATAAACAATTAATGGGTAACCATGATTGAAAAACTATATATTTTATTAGTTAATTTTTGTAGTACATGTGTGCTACAAGTCAGAAGATTCAAGCATTAAAATACACTTTAGGTGACTTTCAGTTTCAACCTGGTTTCCCCTTTTCAACACATACAACCCATTTCCCTTTTAGCTATTTCTTTATTTGATCCATTCAGCGGTGTTTGAGGTATAACATTAACATAAATTAGATAGTGAACTGATTTTTATGTGTAAAATCTTCTGACACTTGCAGCATACAAGAGCTGGTTACGGGTCGGGTTTCATACCCATTGCTGAATATGGAGCTGATTATGGCAAGGGTTCAAAACAAGGAAAACCCAAGAAAGCTGTGAGACTTTTGTACAGTGGGAGTAATCATTATGATCTGCTTGTATAATTTTACAACATTTGATATCAAGTTTTGAAGCAGAATACCATCTTAAGAAGGGTATTTTTTACATTTAATTGACTGTAGATTTTTTTTTTATATCTATTAAAAGTTATTGTTGGCTAGATGGCTATGGCTTTTTCATGTGATCAATTGAGAGTTTGTTTATTGTTTTCATTTCATTTGCATGTATGTTGTTATATGCTGTATGAGAGTATGACTGTTATGTTACAAGTGAAACAAATAATAACTATTGGGGATTTACACTTATTTGCAGTTATATGTCTGATTTATCAATTACATATTGGGTAGGATACACACATTAGATGAATATATAAGTTAACGTTTATTATGATTATCTTTATTATAACTTTTTTAATAAAAAAAATCTAGACTACTAAATTATATTATCGTAAACTACTCCTTACCAGGTTTGAACTTAAATTACTCCAAATAGGCTTTTACTCTTACTATAACCCAAGTGGCATCATTATTAAACTAGAAGATATGATTTAACTAGTTTTCTTTGTAATCATTCTTATTAAACTTCTATAAATAATTTGTAATACTTTATGACATTTTCATTATTCTATATGGTTGCTTTTTTTTTCTTCATATCTCTTTCTACTTTAACCGCCACCAGATCGTGGTTTCTTCTCTCATCACCTTCATGTGTGACGTCTTTCTTTCTTTTCTTCTTTCGTCTTGTATGTTTACATAAGGATTAATTAAAATTTTCTCTTGTTAATGTCATCGTGCAACCATAGTCATAGTTCTTGCTATCGCAGTTGTAGCTCTTGTCACCATAGCTTGACATGCCTCTTGTCGTGACTATGGCCTTAGATCCGTCGCCACAATTAGATCGGGAGGAAATCAAATGCTTAGACCAAAGTGAAATACCATGAATATGTAGGTGTAAGAAGACTTTACAATCTCAAGAAACTCCATAAAAACGTAAAATGTCATAGCGGCATTAGTGAGAGGTGGCGGCAGAGCTACAGTGACAAGGGTGGCGACTATGGCCGCGACAGGAGAAAAATAAAGTATGATGTGTCCTAGAGCAAAATGAAAGAGGGAAGAAGAGAAGAAAATGGTAACACAATGACAACAATGGAAAAGGGTGCCAATGACCAGCCAATATATCAGTGGGCCCTAGCAAAGAAGAGGATAACAAAGAAGGTAGAAATCTGAACCCTGATCTCATATAACATATTGTGTATTATTGATGCTATTTATAGGAGTACCAAGAACAATTATAAAATAATCTATATATCTCTTAGGCAAAGACTGTTATAATAACCTCTAAGAAAACAGATTTTCTATTAGTAGTACCCAATTCCAACCATAACATTTTGATTTTCTTGATATTTTGATGGTGAACAATTACAAAACAAATACATATATTTTCATTGTGGTCATGTCTCTAATGTTATCTTACTCCTGCTTATAATTATTTTCCTATGGACGGAAACAGCACAAATTTGCAACAGGTACGCTAACTATATCCATTATCATAGTCAAACGTTTGACTTTTCAGGTCAAACAGTCCAACTTTCAACTGTGAAATTGATTTGATTGTTTCATTTATTAAGAGTATTAACATCTTAATAAATTCTCTATATAGTAAGTAAAGAAATGAATTATATGATAATCCTTTACTAAATTTGTCTCAGTGCTAGGGTTGGAAATTAGTCGGTTTGACCTTGACTTTGATGGACCGATAATATGCAGCTGTTATAGGGATTTGATTCACCTAATCTTTGTAAAAATGATTCCAACAGACATACATCTCCTGTTGATTGTTCATCAATTAATTTTGAAGTATGACCATTTTTACGCACCATTTTAAACATGTATGTTTTATATTTGTGTTCTAAATAAAAATAGTTGTGCAGAAATAGGTTATTAACTTATTATCCACCATTCCACCAACACCTCAAAATCATTGTCCATAAACAGTAGCAGTTGATTGTATTGATGTATACCATGAGTGCATATTCTTGAAACTATGTCTAATGAAGATTTGAACTATGATGCAAACAAAACAGAGAATTATCTAAAGATGATACAAAAGTAACAAGTGCACCGTCTCACAAAGTAGGAAACATATATCAACTACATTAATCTCGACTGTTTCCAAAACTGTCACGCTTGTCTTGTTGCCACCCGTATCCTGGTCCAATGCGACTTGAATCACCGCCATGGAAATTGCCAAATGGCATAGCTTGAGGTGTAGGCGGTGGTGGGAGTGACGGGTTTGCCGCCATCATGCCGCCGCTCCTTCCATCATTACCATTCACTCCTTGTGGTGGTAGACCTCCTTGAAAGAAGCCACCTTGATTCATAATCATAGAAGGTCAAGTGGTTGACCATTTGGTCCCACATTCCAAGACTGAGGATAACCCAATAAAGATCCTGGTTCTACACTTGCTTCTGGAACCTGCTGGCCCGCATAAAGCGGTTGACCGAATGAACCAGGACCCATTACATTTGGGTTCACTGGTACCACAAAACCAGGCGGCTGGAGGGCGGTCATAGGATGGTCAAAATTCATTTGCGGAATATGCATTGGTGTTGGCCCATCAAAGCCATGGGGCGGGTTAGGGTGTGGCTGTATGAGTGGTCTAATTGTGGGTTGGGTTTGGGGCTGTTGGGTGCGGTCTTCACCCTCTTGTGGTGGTCTTGGGGTTGGGGCTTGAACCGTTGATTCAGAAGCTGTTGGTTTCTTCGTGCTTGCAGCTTCAGACTCATTTCCATCCTTTTGAGGATTTGAGTTAACAAGATTGGCATGAACCGTGTGTACATGGGCCTCGAAATCAGCTTTTTTAAGAAACGATTTTAGACAATGTGGGGCTGCGCATACGAGGATGCCTTCCATCATTTTAATTGTCTGGATCTTCTGAATACGATCATCACACCTTTGTAAAAAAAATAAAATGGTAATCCTAATAATAAGACTTTGTTTTACATAGTACAGTGAATAATTCAGCTCAAAACTTCAAGCCACTTTTTGGGTCCACTAATATGTGGAACCTTGGTTTTAAAAAGGCGTGAGGCACTCTGGAAACGCCTCAGGGCTTGAGGTGGCGTCTCATGTACATTTTATCAAAATTAGGGTATTTAAGAGGTTGATATGTAAAAACAACCAAGGGATCCAGAGATTATGAATGTTTACTTGATAAAAGGCTTATATGTAAACAAGACAAGACAGATGCAAGTTTTGGTTGCTTATTTGGTTGTATATAGAGCAACACCTTGCATAAATTATGCACACGCCTTGGATTTTGGAATCAAAATGCCTTCGAGCGCCTCGTGCCTTGTAAAACCAAGTGTGGAATGTGGCAAGAAGTTATTTGGGTCGATTAATATTTAAAATTGTGAAAAAAGTGTATGTTGCTAATTCACTTTTCTTCTAAGTTTTCGCGACTTGGAGCCATTCTTTTAATGCTTTCTAAATGATTGTACCAGTGAAACTAAGATTAGTCATTTTATAGATGTAATTGCAAAAAAACAATTAGTAAAAACACTAATTTTAGTCTTACAAATAGCATATAGAGTCACTCCTAGCACAATCCAGGCAAAAGGCATGCTCACAAGGAACCTGCAATTACCAGAAAGCTGTTGGTGAAAATCAAGACAACCGCTAACTAATATCCACATAATATTAGATTATTATGAACTTATCATATAAATATAATATGGCCTTAATCATATGAGCTTCCCTTGAGGGGTGTGGGGTAACAAGTCAAAACATGTAATCTTTTGGTACAGATAGTAATGGGCGGTTGGGTTGACCAGAACACTTTAAGTCAAATATGATTACAAATAACAAACAAACAAACAAACATACCCAGTATGTCCCACTGAGAGTAGGGTCTGGGAGGGGTAGGTGGTGGCCAGTCTTTCCTCTATCTTGAGAGCCAGAGAGACCGCTTCCAAAGAGACCCCCGGCTCGACAACGATAACAAACAAATTATATTACATATATCACCTAGGCATACATGACAAAAGAGTTTTGTATATGCATATGCATGTCCATAAACAAAATAACCAGATTATATTGCATACCTCACACACATCACATAAGCAATAGCATACTCAAAACAATCACAATGATAATGTGAGTCATAATACGCAATTAAGCAAACGTCACAAAAGCAAACACAACAGCATTGAAACAGGTTAGAGGCAGATAAACTTTACTATGTTACTAGGCAAGGAATAAGGCAGATAAATTATACTACGACATTAACAATACAAATACGGCCGTTAGCACTAAGGCCTCACCTACATTGGACAAATAACGTACCACTAGTAGTCCCTAACTTTAATTCTACGTCTCCACGCACTCCTATCCTAGACCATATACTCGGAGAGGTGCAACTCTACCATATCCCGGCTAATCATCTCATCCCTGTCAACTTAGGTCTTCCTCTACTCCTCTTACCATCTATAAAATGATGTGCTCCACTGCTCTAACTGGCGCTGACATCTGTCTCCTCTTCACGTGCCCAAACCATCTCAATCTTCCCTCTCGTATTTTGTCCGTATGATTACAAATAACATATTATTAATTTCTCTTCGTGTTCATGAGACCCGTTACCGGTAAACTCATAATACCCATCAATACTCTGCTAAAAAGAGGCCAAGGTAAATCGTAGCTTGCACAGGATAGGTGACCTTCAAGAGTTTATGAAAAGAAACAGAAGCAAAATTCGAACCTAAGACCTCTGCTAGAGGTGAATAAAGCGCTTACCAACCACTACACCACCCCTTGAACACAATTACTGTTACAGTTCATTTTGAGCGAGCTTCAAAATTCACTTAAGCTCTTAAAAGTTAAAACAATGTAAAAGGATTGGACATAAAAAACAAATCATAATTTTAACATTAAATGCTAATCAACTAATTACGTGCTTGTGAAAAGTAAGGCAATTACACAAACCATAATGAAGTTTACACTTTTTCCTGATTTTACGCTTTTAACAACCAAGTTTGAACCAATTACCAACTTACAATTTATCATTGATTTCAAATTTACTGAATTTAGACACAATTGCTTATGTGGCACTGGTTGCTGCTGCGCCTGTGTCACATCAGACACCACATATGCAAAAAATCCTCTTGTGAAAAAACGTTACAATAAATGTATTTACAGATTCAGAAAAAAATCTTTTCTTAATTATACTTTGAAAGAGTATTAAATGTGGCAGATAAACTAAAATAAAAAATAAAATATCACATCAGCAACTTTACAAATTAGTAAACAGATGAGATGACCAACCGCTCAAACATATCATTGATTGGTAATAAAATGTAATCTAGTTGCTAAAGTTGGTCCTAGTATGTGAGCTGATACCTATCACGCGTCAAATTTAAAGACGGTTGCTCAACAATGATAAAAAATGTAAAGTTCCATTTCTATTTTAGGCAGTTTGCCTTAAAACATAACGCCAGTTGATAAACAAGTCAATACTCAAATTTTAACAACAAAATTTCTATCACAAATAACAACCAAGGCAAATAAGCCAAAGATATTGATCGCAAGAATAAAGAATCCCCAACTAAAGTAAGATATACACAAGTTAATATCTTTTTTTTCAGAATATCATAACAATTTCTTTCAAGGTAAATAAACCAAAGATAGTGATTACATACCAAACGTCCATAAATCGCTATAGGAAAGTCACATTGAACACAGAA
This sequence comes from Flaveria linearis, assembly GCA_024085815.1. Lineage (NCBI taxonomy): Eukaryota > Viridiplantae > Streptophyta > Magnoliopsida > Asterales > Asteraceae > Flaveria > Flaveria linearis. Next base: position 60,505 of record JABSNV010000680.1, on the reverse strand, counting down.
ATGCACCCTTTCACCAAGCGGTCGGCGGGACCTACGACCAACAGTCTTGACCAGAGTAACACCGGTGGCGGCACCAAGGCTTTTAGCCACCGGAAGCTCTGCCAAAACAAGGTGGTCAGGGCATGCAACTGTCACTGTTTCCCCTGATGGCAGCTTTGCTCCCCCACCACTTTCTGAAGCTGCAGCCTTGTTGCTAAGCCGAATTTGAAGCATCTTTAAAATTCTGAATAGTAATAAGAGTATATTAGTCATTGGCCCCGAAAACATTGCATAGACTCGCATAATGTTAGTGATCATCATCACCCACAACACTAAACCAAAAACATTGTATACAAATGGGGCAGATAGTATGATAAACATAAAAGCATCATATATCAGAGCATGTAATGCATAAAGATGATAATTTACATACCGAAATGCAAAAACTGTAGGCACGAAAAATGCAAGCATTAGGTTAAACATTCATTTCAAAATAGGAAAACAAAAACTCCTCAACCTAAGAAACTGGTTGGCAAAAACTTCACCAAATTGAGTGTTAAAACAAGCTAAACTCACCCCTAATCCAAAAGAAAATTATAAAAAATATTAAAAATTTAAATCTATTAGAAAAAATAAACTATAGCACTTCTAGCATTTGAAATCTGTAGAACTACATCAAATTTCATGACAGATATTAAAATTAAAAGCAAATGGGGTAAATTGGAATCAGAAGCAACACAAATTCTGTGGAATCAACAAGCATATAAACAATTGGTGATTTTATTCTAGCCACGTAATCGCTAATTCATGTGAAAACTTGAGTGTGCAAACCTAACATGATTACGAGATAAAGAAATCGCAAAATTAAATGATTTGGCAAAATAACAAAAAAGTAAAACCCTAGGAGATTAATGGAACGCATGTGTAAGAAAATATTTGTGTGTTGAAGAAAGAGCGAAACGAGAGTTACCAGAGAGAGCGAAGAAGATGAACGCAGAGACGGTGAATTTTAGCGCACGGAGACGACTGGCGAAAGGGTTGGGGGTTCAATTTGGGGATTTCTTCTTCAAAGTTCAAACCAAACTTATTATTATTTGCCTTTGTTGCGTACATCAGATCGCTTCGCGATCCGGCCCCTCCCCAGACCCTGCGCAAAGCGGGAGCTTTATGCACCGGGTACGCCCTTTTTTTCTTAACCATTGCTTGCCAAAGTTATGAGTGTGGGTGTTAGTGTTTGGGATTGCTTTTGAAAACAACTTTTTGATTTATTGATTTTTTTAAAAAGTTAATAAGTTAGTATGGATTGACTTATTAACTTATTTATCTCACAATCATAATATTCCCAAACACTATAAAATAACTTTTTAACTTTTCAAAAGTTAACAAGTTAAAAAGTCAGTAAAAAAAGCACTCCCTAAGTCATTGAGTTTACCAGCATGATTAGGTTTAAAGTATATCAGTTATTTGTGTTTGTGAGCGTGAGTGATATTATGATATTAAGTTTAATCCGATGATTAGGTTGAAGTATTCATTTGCCAAGAAATCGTAGGGCGTTCACTTGATAACTTTTAGAATAAATTACAAATAGTGTCTTTTATTAATATATGAAATTGCATGGTATGTCTTTTAGTTTTAATAATTACATACGATGTCATTTTATTAAAAGATTTGCATACATATTATCCTTTACACTAACTATCGTCTAAATGTACAGTTAATTTAGTTATGTGTTCCCTCACATGAGGGTATTTTTATCAAATTTTTTCATGTCTAATATATTAAAAAAATTATGAAAAATAAAAATTTTAAATGAAAAAAGAAAACTAAAAGATATCGGATCGTTAGGTAAGTCGGTGAAACCAATTACTCTTGGTGTGGGTTCATTCGACTAATCGTCAAAACTTTTAATGACAACCTCCAATAACATTTGATAAATTAAGAAGTTTAAGTCATAAATCATTTATAAGGTCGGGAAATCAACAAGTCGGGAAATCAACAATAAACATAAAAAATACATGCAAATACTTTATAAACTACCAACACCAATAAATAATGAAAAATCAATAAGAAACACAAACTTGAAGATTACATGTGATTCTTTGAATTACTTATATAATTGCAAAAGCATGAAAATGAACTACGAGTCGCTTGTTAATCACACAACAATATAAGCCAGAAATTCAAAAAGCAATGAAATACAAATAGTAAATTAGGGATTTTAATCTTACCATCATTATTTGTTCGAGTTCAAGGGGTTTCAATGGTGCGTGAGATGTTGTAGGTGGTGAAAATGACCGGTATTGAGCTGCCAAATAGAGAGGGATGATGGATTTAATGGTATTAAACGTAAGAGGAACGCGGGTCCACTGACTTATTCAATGTTCCGATATTTTTTATTTTATTTTTCATATTAATTATTTTTATCTGTTTAATATAGTAGATGTGGAAAGAAAATGACAAAAGTGCACCTCATGTAAGAGATACGTAATTGAGTTAATTGTACATTTAACTGAATGTTAGTGTAAAGGACAATAGGTGCGCACGTATTTTAAAAAAGTGATATTGAATGTAATTATTAAAACTAAAGGACATAACATGTAATTTTATGTATTAATAAAAGACACAATTTGTAATTTACTCTAATTTCGACCTCTATCTACACTTTAATGAGATTTCATCTATTTTACACTTTAAAAAATATATCTTAAAAAGTTTATAAATAAATAACAAATATGCAATAGAGTAGGGTTAGAAAAAGGTTGGGTTTGAAACAAATCTTACATTTAGGGCTGCTTGATATTTTCTGAATGATTAAGGGGTGTTTGTTTTTTCCAAAAAGGTCTGCGTGACCTCTTATGTTTGCGTCGCGCAGACCACACGCGGACATAAGGCTCTACAATGCGTTTGTTTTTTCGAAGCATTTCATTAAAAAAGTCTACGCGAGGTCTTCTTGGTGCAGACATTGTCTTCTCACTTCTACAATCTCCTAATCTCTTCTACCCTCCTCTTTTCCGCTCACCATATTCCAGCAGCCATCGCCGGCCACCGTCGCCCCCACAATCATTGTCGGCCACCATCGCAGCCCTCCTGTTGTAGCCCTCCCGTCGTAGCCCTCCCGTCGTAGCCCTCCCATCGCACCCCTGGTCGTAGCCTTCCCGTCACTGCCCTCCCATCACAGTCCTCCCTTCGCAACCATCCACCTTCGCATCCCTCCTCCATTTTCAACTAAAGTTCAACTTAGGGTTTCTATCATCTTCAACTTCTATTCTTTTTATTTCTCAATCACAAAACTCTGGTCGTGGTGATTGGGTTTTGTGTATGTTCTTGAACAGCCCTAGATTAATTCCTATTAAGAATAGATTCTGTTGGCTAATAAACTGAATGATATGCGTTATTTGAGTTTGAATTTTGCTTTTTATTCTTGCAGAGGAGGTGAATTGATTGTTACAAGTTCATATCTTTGTTAGTGATTTTCATGAGTTTTGTTTATGCAGTTTGGCTTTTGTTGAATATTGCTATCTGGTACTGGATAATCGAATCGATGATTGTTAGTGCTCAATTGTTGTTCTCTGCAGTTGCTTAGTTTTGAATTGATGATTGCTTAGCATCAAATTGATGATCTGATCTAATTAAGCCAGTGTAGATTAGTATTAGTATCGACATGCTTAATAGTTTAAGTTTATGAAGCATGTTTGTGATTTGGTTTAAGTTTTTAGTTGATTTTATGGTTTATGTTGGATGATTTGTGATTTGGTTAGCCGTCTGCGGATGTTAAAAAACAAACAGACATTTTCTTGCAGACTGCAGACGTTTGGTCCACCTCTTCTGTTGCAGATGTCTGCAGATGTGATACGCAGACTACAAACATTTTTCTGCAGAAAAAACAAGCAACACCTAAGTGTTGAAACAATAAGAGGTATGAACCATTAAGTGTTGAACCATTAAGAGGTTTGAATCATTAAAAGCTAATATATCGCTTAACTATTCAAAGACAAATATCTGATCAATTCAGATAAGAGGTTTTAACCATTTAGCATTAGTATAATGTTTAATTATTTAGAGGCAAATGTCTAAACCATTCAGACATTGCTCGTGAAACAAATAGTCTGAACCATTAAATGCTAAACTATTTAGAAATCTGAACCATTGAAAAGCTAAAACAAACAGCCTCTTACTTAATAAGACGGAGAGACTAAGGGGCTGTTTGGTAGCCTTTTAATGGTTCCATTAAGAGGCTACCTCTGAACCGTTAAGAGGCTGGAGTGTTTGTTTCGAAAATAAGGGGCCTCTTAACTGAACCATTCAGTGCTGAATGGTTCAGCTTTAAGATGATGCTGAATGAACTTCTAGACCCAAATACCCTCACAACTAACAAACCCTCATCTTCAATCTTCATCTTCCTCCCTCACCCCAGCACCGGCGCCGACGACCTCCCTAGTCGGCCGGCCAGACTGTGACAACCGGAAAAATTTTGTTAATATATATATATATATGTATATTTGATATTCTAATAATGATAATGATATTATTATCACAATTATTAATAATAATAATTATATTAAAAATTGGATTTATAAGTCCAGGGGGTGGTTTTGTAATTTTTGAAACCTGTTTTAAAAAGTTTTTGCATGAAATAATAAACCATCTAAACCACAGGGACCAAATGTGTAATTTTAAAACCCAACCCCCCTTTCCCCGATTTTCCGTCCACCGCCGGTCACCCTCCGGCGACAAGTCCGGCGACCCCAAAACCCATTCGAAACGCGATGATAAAATATGAGACCGGTCCCAAAAGATTCGTAGACAAAAATCGAACCAACACCTCACTTCAATTTAAAATTTTGAGTGCGATCTATTACCTAACCCACTCGTCCCGATTGTCGGCCGAACAACTCCACAATCGATCGCACTAAACACTTTAATAATCAAAAGAAAACACACCCACACCATCATCTGAAGTTTATAAATCGAATACGAACTCCAATTGAAAATAAACCACACACAAACACACTGTTCGATCCTGTTTGCTCACCCCTCCGTGATAGATTCTAGACCCGGAATTTGAGGGTGTGACAGATTGGTATCAGAGCCATTGGTTATAGTGAGTAAAGAATTGCATCTAGCCTATAGCCACACACAATAGTTGCACAAAGTAAATTGCCTTAGTTAGAGATTGACTAAGATTAAGAAGTTATATGCCTTATGTGATTCCTCTTATACCTTGATTCCAATCAATACACACACGAATCTTAAATCATATTCTAAGGCATTGTGTGCCTAATTCAAGTGATTTCAAACTCCAAAACTCGATTGTTATTCATGGTTTTTAAATTCGTCAAAGTCTGTGTCTTACAACTTGAAACATGTAATGCTGGAAGAGCGTGATGCCTGTATCTCGAGGTGTTCTGTCTAGGCAAGGTATTCGTATAAATCCAAATCAACCGATGGACCTGTTTACCTTACCTGGGAACTCTCGGGATGAGTATCTGCTTATAGGTACGCATGTCTTCAACAAAGTTGTGATTGACCCAATACTTTGATTAGTCAACGTACTCGCTTGATTTACGAATCAAACGATTACACCTGGAACATCTCATTGCTATTATGCCAAATTCTCGATTGTTGTTTTCATGTTGAATAGCTCATATTTCCATGAAAATTCTTAATGATCTTTCAGAATAGCTTCTTGTCAAATCCGTTTACGGTCTAGAAACTCTGGTCGTAAGATTGCTGCTATTGTAGCACGTGAAGTTACTGTGGTCAATACACAAGTCTATAAGGCAAATGGGTCAAATTACCTTGACGTGTTCTATTTGGTAATCTATGTTACACTTGTCCTAACCTAAAGTGAGACTTGTTTCCCTAGTACTTGCCCTGACATGGTTATACCTGAAATCCTGAAGGTATGAAGGATAGGCAGCTATCATTAGACATATTGTACTTATGTGCTTGTAGTTTACCTGCTGTTACTTAAGTCCTGTCCTACTTAGAGCCTTCATGGAATTTCCAATCATGATATTAATTTTATCTTTTAAGAGATATTCTTCCACTTAGCATTTCAGAAACTGAGGGGCTGATTGAATGCTTAGAATGAAAGTGGACTACAGGAAATATAGAAGGGTGATGATACTCTCTATACATACATTACGTTATTCTCTGGGATAATGCTAAGAAAAATTAGGGTGTCGTGTAACCGATTTAAGCACATTCTTAGTATACCAGTGATGCTTATATATAGGATTATTGAGGGTTGAGATGAGTTCAAAGCCTTGGTGATTGAGGACTATTACTTAAGGAATGAAATGCAAAAGTTAGAATTGTAATTCTAAAATCATGCAATGGTAGGGTTAAGTCGTGCCCTTTATACTAACAAACTCCATGAATTGATAAAACTGAAGTCATACCTTATGACATTAGACCAAATAGAATTAAGGACACTGGGAAAAATCTAGTAGAATAAGCCTCTCTGATGGTTTAGATGATTTGCTTTAGTGTCAATGTCGTGAACCTAACTATGATTGGTTGATACGATTAAGCTAAACATGTGTTAAACGGGAACATTAAGAAGGTTGGAGTTCCGACCATTACCATAAGTGTGCCCTAGGTTGATTAGGACCCCAAGACAAGTTAGAAATAATCAGAGTTAGGAAATGACTATTACTAGAAAGTAAGAATAGTTAAATTATAGAAATAAAGGTAATACATCACACGGTCATACATTTACGACTGAAGCAAGCCACATTCGACAAGACCAAATGTTGTTACATGCACGTACCTTATCATCGGTAGCTACACATCTATTTGATACCAGGGTTGATAATAGCTTTGATTCTTCTGGAATTATTCTTCAACTTAGCATTAACCCTAGTTGCTTAGAAAATATCTCTAGACATGGAGTGCCAGTGTCTATCATCTCTAATCGTGACGCACGATTTACATCTATCTTTTGGGATAAACTTTAGAAAGCTCTAGGTACTCGCCTAGATATGAGCACATCCTATCACCCTAAGACTGATGGTCAAAGTGAAAGAGCCATACAGTCTCTTGAGGATATGCCTAGGGTTTGTGTTATTGATTTTGGAAAGAACTTGGAAGGTCATCTACCTTTGGTAGAATTCTCATATAAAATAGCTATCATTCGAGCATCAAGGCGGCACCATTCGAGGCCTTATATGGACGTAGATGTAGATCACTGCTTTGCTGGGCAGAAGTTGGAGATAGTCAACTTACTGGCCCAGAATTGATCTTTGAAACTCATGAGAAAATTATCCAGATAAGAGAACGCATGGCTGCTGCCAGGGATCTCCAGAAAGGTTACGCTGATAAACACCGCAAGCCACTTGAATTTCAGGAAGGAGATAAAAGTTTCGCTAAAGGTATCTCCCTGGAAGGGAGTTATACGCTTTGGGAAACGAGGGAAATTGAACCCTCGCTACGTGGGACCTTTTGAAATTGTCAGAAGGATTGGCCCAGTAGCTTATGAATTAAATCTACCTGCTGAACTTGGTGGTGTGCACAATGTTTTTCACGTATCCAATTTAAGGAAGTGTTTATCCGATGAATCACTTGTTGTGCCTTTAAAGGAACTACAAGTAGATGAGAAACTCAGGGTTGTCGAGGAACCAATTGAAATCGTGGATAGGGAAGTGAAACAACTAAAGCATAGTAAGATTCCGATTGTCAGAGTTCGGTGGAACTCCCCGCGTGGTCCTGAGTTCACTTAGGAACGAGAGGACGAAATGATGCACAGGTATCCTAACCTGTTCAAGGATGTTGCCAGTACATTTTAATTTTCGGGACGAAAATTCCTCTAACAGGGGGATGATGTGACAACCGGAAAAATTTCGTTAAAATATATATATATATATATATATATATATATATATATATGTATATGTATATTTGATATTCTAATAATGATGATGATATTATTATCACAATTATTATTAATAATAATTTATATTAAAAATTGGATTTATAAGTCATGGGGTGGTTTTGTAATTTTTGAAACCTGTTTTAAAAGTTTTGGCATGAAATAATAAACCATCTAAACCACAGGGACCAAATGTGTAATTTTAAAACCCAACCCCTTTCCCCGATTTTCCGTCCACCGCCGGTCACCCTCCGGCGACAAGTCCGGCGACCCCAAAAACCCATTCAAAACGCGATGATAAAATATGAGACCGGTCCCAAAAGATTCTTAGACAAAAATCGAACCAACACCTCACTTCAATTTAAAATTTTGAGTGCGATCTATTACCTAACCCACTCGTCCCGATTGTCGGCCGAACAACTCCACAATCGATCGCACTAAACACTTTAATAATCAAAAGAAAACACACCCACACCATCATCTGAAGTTTATAAATCGAATACGAACTCCAATTGAAAATAAACCACACACAAACACACTGTTCGATCCTGTTTGCTCACCCCTCCGTGATAGATTCTAGACCCTGAATTTGAGGGTGTGACACAGACCGCCGCCATCCCCTCCCCCAACGACCTCCGACCACAGGCACCCAGCACCGTCGCCATCCCCTCCTCCGACGACCTCCCGATTCACCTTCGATCGCCCACCACAGCCTTCGATCACAGCCTGTTCCCTCCACCCAGCACAGCCTTCGATTCACCTTCGACCACAGCCTTCGACCAACCACCTTCGATCACAGCCTTCGATTCACCTTCGACCACAACCTGTTCCCTCCACCCAACACAACCACCTTCGATCACAGCCTTCGATCGCCCACCACCACCTCCGACCAACCACCTTCGACCTTCGATTCACCTTCGACCATAGCCTGTTCCATCTCCCCAATCAATCTCACAAAGTGATCTACAGACACATATTACGATGGATGATACCTGTGCTGTGTGTGCCGATAGCCTAGAGTGGGTTGCTTACGGAAACTGTGGACACAAGGATGTCTGTTCCACATGCGTTGCTCGTCTCCGATTCATATGCAGTGATCGCCGCTGCTGCATCTGCAAATCGGAGTCCCCGATCATCTTCGTCACCAAGGTTTTCTTATAATCTGTGTTCGATTGATCTTCTAACTAGATGTTAATCTATTTATCGGTGGATTGCGAATTGGAATGAGTGATTTGCATTCGGTTGATGTTAGTTACGCAACCAGTGATTGATTTATGCGATTGAACTGTTTTGCAGGCGTTAGGGGACTACACTAAGACGATTAGTGATTTATCGGTGTTTCCGATGGAGAACAAAGAAGGTCGATCTGGCTCGTATTGGTATCATGAAGATACGCAGTCTTATTTTGACGATTTTGATCAGTATAAGATGATAAAAGCCATGTGTAGGCTTTCTTGTAGCGTTTGTGATAAGATGGAGGAGAATGGCGGTAGTAAATCTAAGAGAAAAGCTAGGTTTCGTGACATTGTGCAACTTAAGGGTCATCTGTTCCATCAACATAGTTTGTTCATGTGCAGCTTGTGCCTGGAAGGAAGAAAGGTTGCTTTCTAATCTTTATCTACTGTTTTATCTGTTTATTGCGTTTTTGGGATATGATGATATGAGTCGTATGACAAGAGAGAGACTACCTATGGAATTAGTTAACACATTGGTGAAAGTGGTATAAATATCCTTAATTACTGTCTTGACTATGAACATTCTCTGAAGTTTTGATAATTTTAACTATGAACATTCTTTGAATTTTTGACAATATTATCATGAGGGTAGTGACATCCTTCTAGGTTTTAACCTATAAGTTCTCCTAATGGACACTTTGGCATAAATTCGTCTGCAATTTCTCATAGATTCATGCTGGGATGATGATTTTTAGGCTAAAGGGTAGGTGGATAAATTTTCTCTTATTTGAATCTATATATTTTGCCATATTGGTTGTTGGCACCAAATACAAATGACCTACCATAATACTATTATGGGAATGTTAACCTATTGATCATTCACGTACAGCCATTCAGACATCTAACCAAACAGATACATTTTATTCAGCCCAAAATAATTCAGAGGGGTAAAATTGTCATTTTGTACAGTCATTCAGAGATTCAACCAAACAGCACATTTTGATTCAGCACTTACTGGTTCAGAGCCTCTTAACCATTCAAACCTCTTAACCATTCAGCACTTAATGATTCAGATCTAACCAAACAGCCTCTAAAAAAAAAGACTACTATTAAATATACCTTTGACTATCTCTAAAATTTATAGTTTTATGAATTTTGAATATATTACATATGAAAACCACTATTTATTATCTCTACATATGTCTGTGGGTGTCTAATAATAAAAAATAATAATAAATAGCAATTGTCAGAATAAAATAAGAAACGTGTTAGGTTAAACACAATTCTAAAAAAACTTATATTTAGTTAAATTATAGATATAAACCACCAACCATTTGGTTGAGTGGTAAAGGCAATGAAGTTTAGAGCTCACTTCGTGAGTTCGAAACCGAGCCAACTCGGGTTTTCGTCCCGGAGTGCGTTACGCTAGCGGGTTCCGACTCGTGTAGCGGCGCAACTATTGTCAAGTGGCAGTAGGCTCCATGGTTTCCCGAGGAACGCCAGCCCCTTACTCTGAACCCGCGGGCCCGGTTCAGACAACGTAGTGGTTTGGGTATGAAGGGTGATGGGTCTCCGCTTGTCGGAGATGTGACTGTCACTCAAAACTGAAAGTCGCCGTTCAAAAAAAAAAAAAAGTTAAATTATAGATATGACAATAGAGTTTTGAGTGTGAATGCTTTAATAGCTTTTCTAATGATGAACTTAGATATATTTTAATTCTACACTATTTTTCATGACAAGACTAAAACCCTCCGGAGCTCAACCTCTTGAAAATGGATACTATAAAACACATCGATGTTTGTGCATTTTTTTATATCATCTTAGTTTTGACTTTTGAATTACACTATGTAAACTATTTCCTACTAGATTTGAATCTGTGTTTACTGTAAAAAAGTTTTGTCTTTTTTCACTAGACTAAATCTAAGTGGCATAAGTCATTTTATTGTGGCTTTAATAAAAATCATTGGTGTTAGGAAGACAGTGTGCTCTCGATAAGTCCAAAAGTTATTTTTATGTTAGATTTTCAACTTGTTAACAATGTTTTTAAAACCGAACCGGACAGTGAACCGGACGCCTTACCGGTTCACTGGTCGGACCGGTTCAACCGGTCCGACCGTATATAAGAACCGGACCGTATTTCTGTAAAAATTACAAAAAAATAAAAAATTTTATAAAAAAGCCGGTTCAACCGGTTCAACCACCGGTCCGACCGCCGGTTCGACCGGTTCAACCGGTCCGACCACCGGTTCGAACGGTTCAACCGGTCTGACCACCGGTTCACTGTTAAACCGGTTTTAAGCACCGAACCGGACCGGATTGGAGTCCGGTTCCGGTCGAACCGGTCGGACCGGCCGGTCCGGTCCGTTTTCAAAACATTGCTTGTTAAAACCAAGTAACTCATTTGATAGTAAATTAGTCAAAAAATTACATTTATATTCGGTTTAGAATTAACAGATCTCCTATTGATTTCATGAGTATGAATGGTATTTAACTCATTAAAAATTTCATGTTCTTTTTATATTCCACATGGGTATCTTAATCTCAGATAGCTAGGTTCTTGAAATGTAATCGTGCTTATGATAACCTTATTATTGATATGTTAAATAAAGATATTTAACACCAGCTTCAACAAAATTGATTATCATAAATTCTAAGTATGCATAAAACTAGGTCTGGTAATCCTGACCCGAAGTCAAAAATATGGGTTGTTATGGGTCATCTTATTAAAAGGCTGGGTTGATTTGGACTCCTCCTTCTTATCCAACGGGTCAGAATGGGCTTATATGCTTTCATGTTAATAGTTTTGGGGGTCTAAATGAGCTGATGGATTCAATCATTCAAACAAATGGGTAGTTTTAACAATTACCACCTCATTACCATCTTCAAGATGCTACAATTGTACCCTACTACTACTGAGTGTGCACCTGGTCTGTATTGCGGTAAATTCCCTCAATTGGGGAAAACTCAGCCCTTCTGCACTAGAGGTCAAGCTATTATCCCTACCGCTATTGTAAGTACCTCCATTAGGACCACAATCGTTCTAATTTTCACATCACAAGAACAAGCATCAGGCTCCAATTCGAAAATCAATTCACCATTTGTAAGTTCAATTAAACTACCTGTGATGCTCAATTTATAAAATTATTGGGTTTTATTTGCTTAATCGATTTATTAAACGAAGTTTGTTGTATTAGTAAGTTTTTTGATGGGTGAATTAGGGTTGTTTGGAGAAACTTGTGAACTAAAAAATTGTGAATTTTGTAATTTTTTGAATTGACCCGTGCTGACCCGACCCATCCTGACCTGGACCCATCCTGACCCGGACCCATCCTGACCCGGACCCATCCTGACCCGGACCCATCCTGACCCGGACCCATCCTGACCCGGATCCATCCTGACCCGAAACCATCTTGACTTGTTTCAATCCCGAACCAGTTCTGACCCGGACTCGTGTTGACACGAACCCATCCTGACCCGACACCCAACCCGACCCGACCCACGCATTTTGCCGGGCCTAATAAAAACTATCTTTTGGACACTATGTTTTACATACTATGTATATGAAAATACAGTATTTTTTGACATCGTCGCGCGTTGTTGTTCAGTAGTAGATAAATTACGGTATTTTCCTGAAGGGATGCTGCCAAAGCAGTACATAACCCAATGTTTTAGTTATATCCATTGCGCGTTTACAATTAACATCCAAATTCAGAAAAATTGTTCATGACAATTTTCATATTTATTCCAAAAAGAATTTCAACATTTAATTACTAACTGTAACATCTGGCCCTCATACCATCAATATATTCGCTTTAACTACTAAGAGCCCACGGATTTCCTTTTGGGTGCTCGAATGAAAACTTTCCGGAAGATTATCCATCCTTGGATTGCTACAATCCAAACACGTTTAATTAGGAGTTCTCCTCTCAACTACAGTCACAACATATTGATGATATTTGAGGCAAGTAGGGTTGTAAACGAATCGAACCGAACCAAACATAGTCTTGTTTATGGTCTTTTCATTAAGAATTAAAATTGTTCACAAATGGTACGCGAACACCTTCCGAACGAAAAATCTTCTTATGCTAATAATTTATTAAGATTTGTTAGATTATAAAATTTTAATTATATCGTATTGTATAATATAATTTTATAATTCTTAGTTTTCATTATTTGTTATTATAATTTCTTAAATATTTATAATTTCTTAAATGGTTGATAACAATTAATGTACAAATTTTTCATAAAAACTAATGGTTTCAAGAAGTTAGATTTATTTCACTCATGTAATACATGAGCTCTAACATAGTTACATATAAAATAAAGATGAATTAATTAGTATGATTAAAATTTAAAGAATAAAAAAGAGAACTTCACTAATGTGCATCTACATATCCAAATGCATAATCTGGGAGTATACTTAGGGCTGTTTGGTTCGTAGAATATTTTATAAAGGAATTCAAAATGAAATTGGAATTAGAATTGAAATCTTGTTAAATTTGATAACGTGTTTGGTTGGTCAATTTTAAATGAAATTGAAATGTTAGTTTGAACATTCCATTGAATTGTTAAACATTCCATTGGATTGTTAAATATTTCATGGGTAAATGTAAGAAATGTGAATTCCTGTGAGAAAAATTTTCAATTCTAATTTCATCAGTTAACCAATCAAACATGATTTTGGATAGAAAATTTTCTAATTCTTATTCCAGTTCCAATTTCTAAGAATTCTGTGAACTGAAGGAGGTTTTATTATTATTTGTTAGAACAAAACCAAACAAAATGGATCAAGCACAAATCTTTATTATTCAAACTAAACATTACGCACCATAAACAATAGCAACATACTTATCTTCCTTAACTAACACGGTAAAGGACATAACTCTCACAATTTTCAAAAAAAGGTAACTAAAATTATCTTTATGTTGTGATGAAGAAATTGATGAAGCTCCATAGGATTTGTTATTTTGAAAATTTTCCATCATATTTGTGATAAAACTGAGTGAAGAGGCGTATGTACTCTTTGTTGCTTTAGATATACTCAAATGCAGAGTTATTGTATGCATATAGAATACACATGTTGATTATAGATTAAACGGAACAATACTTCAACCTTTAGTGAGATCCAAAACAATGAGCTTAAGGATTCTAAAACATTGTTTAAAGATATCTTAAAATACAAAAGAAATGAAGAAACAAAAATAAAATAATAACAAAAACAAAAGGAGATGCAATGAAGGGGTAGGAGGTCGCTGACTAAGTGACAAACTGTACCTACACGTTAAATGATGATGAAATACGAAGATGAAGAGGTTAGCTTTCTTAGGTTTCTTAGGGGGCGTTTGTTTTTTCTCAGAAGTACTTCTTGACTTCTTTTGTATGCGTCGCGTAGACCACGCGTAGACGTTAGACTCTGCAGATTGTTTGTTTTCCGGAAGACGTTTCATTAAAAAACATCTTCCTGATGTCTGCGTCGAGAAAACATAAAACTATCACTTCTAACCTCTTCTCCATGTCTTCTCACTTTTTCCCCCTTTTCCCCTTTACCTAGAACTGTCTCATCTCCACTTCTTCACTTCTTAACTTGAGCTCCTCCCCATCTTCCTTCTCACCACCACACCACCTCCCCCCACCACCGACGCGCCGCCGCCGTCGCCGCAACCTCTTGCTCCGCCACCGCCGCCTTTCCTCCATCCAGCACCGCTACAGCCTCTTGCTCTGCCACCACCTCTTGCTCCCTGCGCCGCCCTCCCCTCTGCGGCCCGTCCCTCCCCTCCGCCGTCCCCTCCCTCCCCTCCGCCGGGCCTCCCTGAGTCCCTGCGCCACCCTCTCCTCCCTGCGCCGATCCCTCCCTCCGCCGACCCCTCCCTCCGCCGACCCCTCCCTCCGCCGACCCCTCCCTCCGCCGACCCTCCCTCCGCCGGCCACTTCAACATACACGTCAAGGTTAGTTAATTTTTAAGTTTTGTTTGATTTGTGTTTTATGAAGTATTTTTGTGATTTTATTTAAGTTTTTAGTTGATTTGTGTTTATGAAGGATAATTGTGATTTGGTTAATATGATTTGTTATTTGATTTAGGATTTTGTTGATTGTGATATTAGATTATATGATTTGTGATTCAGGTTAGGGTTTTTGTTTGATTTGTAATATTAGATGAATGATTTGTGATTTAGGTTAGGGTTTTTATTTGATTTGTAATATTAGATAGTATGATTTGTGATTTAGGTTAGGATTTTATTAGATTTATGATATTAGATGGTATGATTTGTGACTTAGGTTAGGGTTTTTTTAGATTATGATATTAGATGGTATGATTGTGATTTAGTTTAGGGTTTTGTTTGATTTGTGATTTAGTTTAGGGTTTTGTTTGATTTGTGATATTAGTAGTATGATTTAGTGATTTTAGTTTGTATGGTTAGTGATTTGGTTTAGTATTGGTTTGATTTGTGGTTTTTGTAGTATGATTTGTGATTCTTATAGTATGATTTGTGATTTACTTTAACGTTTTATTTGATTTGTGATTTAGTTTGTATGTTTCGCTACATAATTTTATAAGAAAAGAAGGTTTTAACGATGATTTTTTTACACAATATGATCAGCCCAATGTGTCCTTTGAAAATCGTCATGTGCACGTTGATGCTGATGAAATGATATTGAAGAACATGGTACCACATCAGATCGGGAATATATGACTCGAGATGAAATTGCTGAGCAGTTAATGCAGAATGTCGAATAAACGATTTAAAAATGTATTTGTATGGTTTTATGAATATTATTGAAGTGTTGTATGACTTTTATTTATATTTTAATGTATTTGTATGACTTTTATTTATATTTTAATATTAAGTACTTTTTAAAGTTTAAAAATAAGTACTTAGTTAGAGAATATTTTAGCAGTCTGCAGATGTTAAAAAACAAATAGTCTTTTTCTTGCAGAGTGCAGATGTTGGTCACTACCTCTTCTGCTGCAGATGTCTGCAGATGTGATTCGCAGACTGCATATGTTTTCCTGCAGGAAAAACAAACAATACCTTATGTTCGAAATTAAAAATCGATCATCTGCATTGAAACCAACGATCTCCCAATGCGTCACAAAGAGGAAAAATAAGAGGGAGGTTTGATGGTTAGTGATAGGTGTTGCTTGTTTTTTCTGCAGGAAAACGTCTGCAGTCTGCGGACCACATCTGCAGACATCTGCAACAGAAGAGGTGGACCAAATGTCTGCAGTCTGCAAGAAAAAGTTCGTTTGTTTTTAACATCTGCAGTCTGTAACCAAACTAACCATATACAAACTAATCATACAAACTAATCATACAAACAAACTAACCATACAAACAAACTAACCATACAAACAAACTAATCATACAAACAAACTAACCATATACAAACTAATTATACAAACAAACTAATCATTAGAGGAACCATACAAACAAACTAACCATATACAAACTAATTATACAAACAAACTAATCATTAGAGGATGCCATTATGCTGCGCCGTTAATCATTAAATAAAAAACGAAATAAGAAACCGTCTCTACACCTTTAGATTTATGTGTGTATATATAGACACACACACACAAAAACTTCACAAATTATGTGAGAGAGAGAGAGAGAGAAAGAAACAATTAGAACAAGAGAGAGATGAAACAGATGATGAACAACGAGAAAAGCTTGCATTAGAATTGTGGTTTCATACTCAATCACAATCATCATCATATAGCATCGAAACTGTTGAATCTAGCAGAAACATTTGTGGTTGATTTTGTTCGTTGATAAAAATCTGTGAATCTGTGACGGTGATGGTGATGGAAAGCAACGAGAGTTGTAGTAGCAGAAGCATGGAGTCGTCGCCGTCGCGCACGATGGCGAACAGTAGCAGCGGCCACCGGCATCAGATGGCGACGGTGGCGAGGTGGCGACGGTGGCGAGGTGGCGACGGTGGTGAGGTGGAGACGGTTGTGAAGGGGAGTGGGGGAGGTGGGTATGTGGGGAAGAGAGTGTTAAGGCTCAAATGAAGCTTTAGAAGAAGTTAGAAGAGGTTGTGAAGACATTGTTCCACCTCTTCTCAGTGCAGAGGTGAGGAAGACGTTTTTTAATGAAACGTATTCCAAAAAACAAACAGTCTGCGAAGTAAAAACCTCTTCCCGCGTCTGCGAGCGCGCAGATGAAGAGGTGTGGAGAGGTTTTTCAAAAAAACAAACACCCCATAGTGGAGAACACGTAGTAGAGAAAGAAGAAACATGACATCATTAGAGAAAACTATGTTGGCGACCTAGATTTGACACGTGGACCAATAACGAACTTTAATGTACATAGTGATGATAATTGTAAGAGTATAGAATGTTTCACTTACACCACTACACTTTAATCAACCTATTTTTTTTAATTCAATTTAAGCCCTCTGAACTTAGATAAAATATCATATTGATGTGTGCTAGACTATGCTAAATTAAACTAACAAATAAAACTCTAACTAGACACTAAAAAGCTTTAAATTTATAAAACTAAGACTCGATCCTAAGCAACACAACCGGCAGTGTACCGGTCGACTGCAGAATAGCTATTAAGTCCGAGTTATCGAACCCAAAGACTTCTGTATGGAAAACGAAAACTAAACTTACCTAATACTCGACTAAAATACTAAGCGAAAGTAAAATAGGGGGTTTGTTTTTAAATTGCTTTAGAAAGAACTGAAAACAGGACAGACACAGGGAAAAGACTAGAATTGAGTTCAGATGATTAATAACACTACCTAGGCAGAATCCTATACACGTTTGGCTGTTCTTCTAACGGTTTTGGAAAGACTTGTGTAACCGGGATCTAGAGATGCTAACTTAAAAGGAACCTAAAGAAACCTCGACACTTTCAAGGAAAGCAACTAGATAGACCTAATAAGCCGATAAAACACCGGTTTGTGGATTACCCTCACAGGTTCTCCAAGAGAGCTAATAACACACCCGATAGACACTCTACCTCACGGCGCGGATGTCACAATACCTAAAGGTAAGGGGATAGATCTGGAATGCCTAATCAGACTCAGGAAACTATGATATGAGCGGGAAACTAGACTGAACTCCTCACAGAGACTCTAACCTAGCAATCAATCACACAAGATAACCTGATAACCTATTAAGCTCACAGTATTAAGATTAGTTGCATATTTGATTAGTCCAATTCAAGGTTAATTACTTCAATGATTCAATACGTCTACCAAATCATCTAAAAACCGTAAACACAAGGCAAACGATCTAGCATGCATCCATTATATGACAGACAATCACCAAGACACATGTGAAGCAATAAATCAATCGCAAGAACAGATCTAAATACACATCCACAACTGATCATGCAAACCAAATCATTATCATTAACTTTTAAACACAAGTATAATCCAAAAACCGAAAGAATACTAAACTAAACAATGTATATTCATCAAACCTAGGTAGCTACAGAAGTTCAACCAAGAAACATGTTCATAACAGTAGCAAAACTAATAGGAGAAGTCATTGATTACAAAGGGATGAATACTAAGAAGAGAAACGTAAAAACCGGGATGATTAAGCCTTCGATTCTTCAATTCCTAGCTTCAAACCTTCAATCCTTTGCTTCTAAGCTCCTGGAAATCACCTCCCTTCGTCCTCAGCCGTCCCAATGCCGTCCAAAAGTCCAGAATCTCGCGAATTATGGTTTTGGTTTGATTTTAAACATCTTTGCCGACAATTGCACCCGTCGCGTAGCGCGACGGGTTTTCAGATTTCTCGCGCGTAGCGCGAGGCTTTGCGCAACCCGACAAAATAGTGGGGTGGCCTTCCGGGTAATAAAGCGGATCCATCAGGGGTAATTTGGTCATTTCGCAGGTAATTCCACCCTCGCGTATCGCGAGGGGTTCCTCACAATCACGGCGCGTAGCGCGAGGGGAAGAAATTCAGATTTTTTAATTGTTTTCAATTCCCGATCCACTCGGCTCGATCCTGGCACCTCGTTAACTCACGTTTAAGCTCCAAAGTGATTCCTTTATGCCCGGGGTCCTGTCAAACACACAAAATATCAAAAGATACGAATTCCAGGACAAAACGAATATAAACAATGCAAATAATATACAAAATATACACGGGGAATCTAACTGGCTAGCACCATATCAAATATCCCCACACTTACCTCTTTTTCGTCCCTGAAAAGACTTATGCTATGGAATCATAATCAGGTTTAAATCCGGTTCTCAAAAATTCAGGTTAACGGCTTATATTAAGATCTAAAAACATGTTGACCGCGATCACAGGTACATTTGTCCACTTAAACCCAACCGCCGATCATTCAGGTCCCCCAATCGTATTGCAATTAAGTTCAAGTATTCGATTAATTCATTATGGGTCTCACACTTCGGTACCTATTCCCGCTTCAAGCTTTCTAGGCACAGAATAAATCAAATTTCTAAGATTTTTCTACCACCGTAACCCACTACCCAACTTTAATCCCTCTATCTCTAGATGGAATTTGTTTGTGCCCTTTTGGCATCTTTTCTGAGCTTTTCTCAATATATATATATATATTTTCTGAGCATTGCCTTATTATACCTAATTCTCAGAGGTGTTGCAAGCAAGAGTCACCATCCCCCGCAACCAACGCATGAGCCTTAAGCTTATTATACCCAATTCCTAGAGGTGTTGCAAGCAAGAGTCACTATCCCCCGCAACCAAGCATAGGCCTCAGGTTTTTTAAAATTTTAAGTTCATAACTCTTTTTTTTTTAGCTCAATATATGGGTGGATTTCCTAAAGGCGCCGCCTGTTAAAGCGTGCCTGCTAGAAAAACTACAGCTGGGTCTTAACCTACAGTGGTACCCCTTATACTGTCTACGGTTTTGGCTTCTAATGGTGAGAGCCCACAAGACTTAATAATGTTTAATTAAGTGTACTAGAATATTCCTAGGATAACCTTACAAGATCAGCTGGGCCTACCCGCACATCCCAAATCAGACACGTTTTCAATCAGTTATTCATCTTATATGTGTACTATTTTAAAAACCGAACACCTGATTTTATCTATCATTTTCCATTTTTTAATATATGCAAACATCAAAATCAGGGACATTTTTCAAAAATGTTCAAATTTTTGTTTTGATCATGCACTAAAATAAAAACTAACACACGCAAAAATTAAAGACTGACTGACTCAATTAAATTAAACCTAAGACACATGCCTTTTTATCCCCACATTTAAATTTAACATTGTCCTCAATGTGTAAATTAAAAAGAAAGACATAAATAAGAAGAGTTTTGGAAAAGACTTAGCTGGTAATAAGCAGATTCCATCTGTGCACAGTTTGAATCCAAAACCTCTGATCGTATAGCATTTCATTCGCGATCAGGAATCACTGGCTGCCTTCTTAAAAAGTGTTGGATATATTCACCCGAATGGAGATTGAGTACAGGTCAATTATTCCTAACCTGCAAAATAAACACTCTACCAGGCAAACACAACATCAAACAGACTCAATAAAAATAAACAATCTGACTCAACAAACAGGGGAACACAAGTTTAGGTAAAATAAAAAAAAAATTTTGAAAAATCCTGGGATCTCTCGCGTAACGCGAGGGTTAAGGCAAAGTACGACGCGACACGCGAGGACCCTCGCGCTACGCGAGAATATCAAGACAAACCTGGAGCGTAACGCGAGGTTGCACTTTTTTCAGAAGGTTTCGAAAATTTTCATGCCTTAGCCAAATTTTGACCCCAATAATGTTTTTACCTATTTTAACATGACTCAAGTGGGAAAATTTACCTGGTAGCATCCCGGTCATGTGTAAAATTGCAACCGAATAATCGTTTCCCTGCAAACACTTAACAAGACACGAAAACAAAGCACACGAAACACAAAAAAACCGACTCAAACTACCTAAAACTCAAACAAACCAACTCTACAAACTCTACAAACGGGTCACTACTCAAATACTATCTTCCAAGATCAACTTACGAAGGATCATGAAGACCTAGCTCACCCCCAATGCTCACTACATCATAACCAAACTCATCACCAAAGAAAAACCCACCATATTCAGACTCAATCAAACACTCACAATCCCCACACTTGGGTTTTGCAAACGGTGGCGGTTTTCTTTCAAACTCTAACATCCCCACACTTGGGGATTTGCTATCCTTAATCATCACAAAATTTTCAATCTCAGAAGCAGACAACTTATCATCTTTTTCACAATTTCTCAAAAACTCATCAACTATTTTATCCAATTCCTCCTCTTCCTCGACAGAGTATGCTCTCTCCACACAAACAACTTTAGCACTATTCTCTATTCTCTTAACACTCTCCATTTTCCTATCAGCCACCTCACAAGAATTGATCAAGGAAACCGAATCTTTCAGAATACTAGGACCCCTGATTGATTTGGCTACCTCAAACACAACACTCTCTTCTCCTACGTGAAGTGTGATCTGACCCCTAAACACATCAATATTTGCCTTAGCTGTACACAAAAAGGGTCGACCTAAGATAATAGGAACACGTTCATCAGCCTCCATGTCTAAAACCACAAAATCAACGGGGAATACAAACTTACCAACTTTACCAACAGATTCTCTGCAATTCCCCGTGGGTGCTTAACAGATTTATCAGCAAGGGAAAGTGTCATGCGCGTTGGACTCAATTCACCTAAACCTAATTTCTCATACAAGGAATAAGGCATAAGGTTAATACTAGCTCCTAAATCTGCCAACGCGTGGCATTGAACCTCACTACCAAACAGACACAGGATTGTGAAAATCCTGGGATCTGCCAATTTCTCCGGTAGTTGGTTCATAACCACCGCAGAACACTCACCCGACAAAGAGACGCTTGAAATCTCACCCAGTTTGCTTTTATTCTTCAGGAGATCCTTCAGAAATTTCGCATACTTAGGCATCCACTTAATCACTTCTATGAACGGGAGATTGACCTTTAATTGCTTAAAGAGATCTAAAAAGTGCCCGTAATCCCTTTCATACTTTTGATGCTTAAGCCTATCAGGAAACGGGAGACGGGAATGGTCAATCTCAGGAGAATGCTCAGACACACTAGTCTTCGTTACAACCTTATCCCCAGAGGGATTCTCAACTACCTCTCTCTCATTTTTTTCAAACACAACTTCCTCAACTATAGGAGTTCTAACCTCATCTAACCTCCTACCCGACCTAGTAGTAATGGCTTTAACATGTGCATTTGGGTTTTGTTGAGTATTACCGGGTAACTGACCCGGGGGCCTCTCATCTAACCTTCTAGCTATGTCCCCTACGGTCCTCTGGAGATCTAGGAAAGCTGACTGTTGGTTTTTAGAAGATTATCATGCTCAGCTAGAATCTGTTGTGTTTTTGCATCTTTGACCACTAATTGAGTTAACAGATTCTCTATCCTACTCAACTCTCCACTACCCTGACTAACACCTTGATTCTGACCACTACCCTGCCCCTGGTTTTGACTAGAACCCTGTTGGAAACCTGAGGGAGCACCTGGAGAACGCCAGCTAGAATTGTTTTGATTTCTCCAACCGGAGTTATAAGAATTATTAACATAGCTAGCTTGTTCTTGACCTGTCAGAGGACACTCATTAGTGGCATGGTCACCTCTACATAGCTCACACCTATCAACCTTTTTCTTCAACTCTCTCACCTCACGAACTAGACTATCAAGAGCAGCAGCCACACTAGTATCCATGGTGACATGGTGAACTCCTCTGGATGAGGTACTAGTAGCAGGACTGGATTTCCTGTTTCCAGACCGCTGCTCATGTTCTGCTTGGGCAAAACTCTCAAACATTTCATTACATTCATTCACGTTTTTCTTACCCATTAAGTGCCCGCCCGCAGAAGTATCGAATCTAGCCCTAGTTTCATAATTCAACCCATTATAAAATTTCTCAACTATGCCCATTCGGACAAGCCATGCTGGGAGCAACGACTAAGGAGGTTTTGAAACCTCTCCCAAGCACGATAGTAAGGCTCGTCCGGCTCCATTCAGAATGAGTGGATCTCATCTCTAAGCCTAGATGCCTTGGCCGGCGGAAAATACTTATGAAGAAAACGCTCACGAAGAGCCGGCCAAGTGGTAACTGTACCAGCTGCATGAGATTCGAGCCAAGTGGCGGCTCTATCAGCAAGTGAAAATGGAAACAGCTGTAAGAAAATGGCATCATCAGACGCACCCTGCAACTTGAAAGTTCTACCAATTCGCTCTAAGCGACCTATGTGTGCAGGTGCGTCCTCATCCTCGCGTCCATGGAATTGACAGTTATTAGAGATAGCTGTCATGACGTAGGATGGGATCTGCCAGGAGTTATCATTAGCAATGGTAGGAAGTGTGATTGGATTGCTAACTCCTGTAAAGCCATTGGTGGCTTGCTGATGAACAGTCTGATTCTCAGCCATATGTGTGTGTGGTGAACTAGGTGGGCTAGAATCTGCAGAAGAAGTAGAAGAAAGTGTTGTAGGAAAAGGTGTAGAATCAAAAACAGAAAGAGAAGAAGTACCAACCTCAAATTCGGGCAACGCAAGCTGCAAATCTTGATCCGGAGGTGTTCCTTGTGATCTCAAACGGGGCATAAACCTGCAAAACACAAAATTAAAACTGTAAGACTGACTCAAACAAATAAAATAAAAACAAATAGAATTAAAAACAAACTAATTAAAAACACTTAGCACAAATAGCAATTAAATCAAGTTAGTCTATTTAACGCAATCGCCAAGAAGTCCCCGGCAACGGCGCCAAAAACTTTTGATGTGTGCTAGACTATGCTAAATTAAACTAATAAATAAAACTCTAACTAGACACTAAAAAGCTTTAAATTTATAAAACTAAGGCTCGATCCTAAGCAACACAACCGGCAGTGTACCGTCGACTGCAGAATAGCTATTAAGTCCGAGTTATCGAACCCAAAGACTTCTGTATGGAAAACGAAAACTAAACTTACCTAATACTAGACTAAAATACTAAGCGAAAGTAAAATAGGGGGTTTTTTTTAAATTGCTTTAGAAAGAACTGAAAACAGGACAGACACAGGAAAAAGACTAGAATTGAGTTCAGATGATTAAAAACACTACCTAGGTAGAATCCTATACACGTTTGGCTGTTCTTCTAACGGTTTTGGAAAGACTTGTATAACCGGGATCTAGAGATGCTAACTTAAAAGGAACCTAGAGAAACCTCGACACTTTCAAGGAAAGCAACTAGATAGACCTAATAAGCCGATAAAACACCGGTTTGTGGATTACCCTCACAGGTTCTCCAAGAGAGCTAATAACACACCCGATAGACACTCTACCTCACGGCGCGAGTGTCACAATACCTAAAGGTAAGGGGATAGATCTGGAATGCCTAATCAGACTCAGGAAACTATGATATGAGCGGGAAACTAGACTGAACTCCTCGCAGAGACTCTAACCTAGCAATCAATCACACAAGATAACCTGATAACCTATTAACCTCACAGTATTAAGATTAGTTGCATATTTGATTAGTCCAATTCAAGGTTAATTACTTCAATGATTCAATACGTCTACCAAATCATCTAAAAACCGCAAACACAAGGCACACGATCTAGCATGCATCCATTATATGACAGACAATCACCAAGACACATGTGAAGCAATAAATCAATCCCAAGAAGAGATCTAAATACACATCCATAACTGATCATGCAAACCAAATCATTATCATTAACTTTTAAACACAAGTATAATCCAAAAACCGAAAGAATACTAAACTAAACAATGTATATTCATCAAACCTAGGTAGCTACAGAAGTTCAACCAAGAAACATGTTCATAACAGTAGCAAAACTAATAGGAGAAGTCATTGATTACAAAGGGATGAAAACTAAGAAGAGAAACGTAAAAACCGGGACGATTAAGCCTTCGATTCTTCAATTCCTAGCTTCAAACCTTCAATCCTCTGCTTCTAAGCTCCTGGAAATCACCTCCCTTCGTCCTCAGCCGTCCCAATGCCGTCCAAAAGTCCAGAATCTCGCGAATTAGGGTTTTGGTTTGATTTTAAACATCTTTGCCGACAATTGCACCCGTCGCGTAGCGCGACGGGTTTTCAGATTTCTCGCGCGTAGCGCGAGGCTTTGCGCAACCCGACAAAATAGTCGGGTGGCCTTCCGGGTAATAAAGTGGATCCATCAGGGGTAATTTGGTCATTTCGCAGGTAATTCCACCCCTCGCGTATCGCGAGGGGTTCCTCACAATCACGGCGCGTAGCGCGAGGGGAAGAAATTCAGATTTTTTAATTGTTTTCACTTCCCGATCCACTCGGCTCGATCCTGGCACCTCGTTAACTCACGTTTAAGCTCCAAAGTGCTTTCTTTGTGCCCGGGGTCCTGTCAAACACACAAAATATCAAAAGATACGAATTCCAGGACAAAACGAATATAAACAATGCAAATAATATACAAAATATGCACGGGGAATATAACTGGCTAGCACCATATCACATACAATATTTGAACTTTAATAAATGTTATAAATTTTAACACCCACGCCGTGTCTACGTTATGATTTACGAACCCACAACATAGCATAGATAATAACCTACCACGCTGCTAGTTATAGTAGTAAATGAATACCTTAGATGTTTAGAATCAATGTTCTGAAGACCGGATCAAGAATTGAACAAGACACAATTCAATAATTTCAACTTGGGTTTATTTAATACAATGATGAATAGCTGCTGTTATTAACCATGCATCGATGCAGGACATAACACTTTTTAGAAATGAAACTGTATTCAAAGCAAATCTTTTGAGGACAACAGGAATCAAATGCGCGATCTTAGGTTTGGATACAAAGGTAATTAACTAGCGCAAGTAAGTGATTTGCTGCTAAATCTTTGATTTTTTTAGCGACTAATTGGATCACTGACGAACCATTAACCCATCCGCTCATCTTCATTGCTCGAGCATGCAACCCGAGACTACCAACAGGAGGAAACTTACCATAGGTGATAGAAAACCCTTGCCTCAATCTGAAACCTCTTCTTTAGTCATAGGTGGAACTTGAATCAAATACTTTCTTTATTTTAATAAAGTCTTGTGATACTTCACCTTAACCGTAGATCTTTGATTAGAGAATATACATACACACTCGATAATTATTAAGACTTCCAAAAACTAACATAGTATTCTAAATCAAAATCACACCAAAAAAATAGTATCTTTTGTGTTCAAAGAACTTATAAAAACTATTATCTATATTACTATAAATAAATAGTATTCAAATTTGATTAGTTTGTTACTAAAATATCATATGTATTATATATAAAAAATCTTAAAGTAATTATGATATCACCCGTTTCTTTAATCCAGTTCAACCGATCCGACCATTAAACCAGTAAAACAACCGGTTCGCTATGCGGTCCGGTTTTAAAAACATTGTTTAGAATAAAATAATTCAAAAGGTTATATATCCATCTAGAAGATTTTCGATCATTTCACACGCTTACTTTAAATATAAATAATGTACTCAATGTACAAGTATATAAGGTCAAAACAATGGCATTTTGGTACAAACTTCCTAATCGTGTCTTCCTTAAAAAGTAATATAATCGAGTAACTTATAGAGATATAACCGTCTAATTCAAACAAATCACTGGACATTGATATCTTTAAATTAGTTAACTACGAAATAATATATATAGAATAAAATTTGTCACTTTGTGCTGTATAAATCAAGAAGTTAACTGTAAATTCAATCTCGTCCAAAGCATAGTAAACAATAACCAAAAAAGTAGATTCTTAACATATACACAACACAAACAGATGATTAAACAGACGACTAGACCGGACCGGACCAAACATCAAATAGAAAAGAAAAGAAATTAATAGAGTTGCAAGATGAGTCGTTACCGAGCCTTTTGATCTCTCTATTCATTTGCCCAGCGAGCAACAAACCACACATCGTGTAATCATACAAAAATGACCAAACCGAATAACCAGAAGTTGCAGCTATGTTTTCTTCAACACAAAATGGATATTCCATAACCGACCAAACTGGATGACCAAACTTCATAACCATGTGATCCTCGTAAGTATAATAATAGAATAACTTATTTTTTAACCACTCGTTTTAGAAACACAATAGGTTACAGGACCAGTTAGAACCAGGTTTACTGGTTTAGTACCTAGCGATAAAGAAATGTATATGCTTTCTCCGAAAATCGTGACAATTAGGTCCAAAATATATTAAAAAAAAATGTTGATCAAGATACAATCACCTAATCCAAACAAAACCATCAATCATACCGTAAGCGTGAGTTTTTATAAAACTACTTATGAACTTTAGCTACATAAATAAAAAATAAAACATCTCTTGTCATATCATATTAAAATTAGTTAACATAAGAATCATCAACAGGAATTTGTCACTATGCGTTGAACCAATCAAAAACTCAATTCCAAATTCAACCTCATCACAATAACTTTTAAAAACACCACACATTCTTTGATATATACAAAAACACAACAAAAACATAATATTCCAACATACGATCATATCACACCGGACCAGATAAAACCGAACCAAACCAAACCAGACATAGTAAACAAATAGAAAGTACTCAATAGACTTGCAACACGGGCTTTTTACCGAGCCTTTTGATCTCCCGATCCATCCGACCAGTGAGCATCAACCCAAACATCTTATAATCGCACAAAAACGACCAAACCGGATGCCCGAAAGTCGCGGGCACGTTCCCCTCGACATAAAAATGACTATACCATGCCATACCATACCCGACCAAAGGCACAAACAACACAAACCACCAATTAAACAAAACCGCATAGATCAAACACAAAATACTACTAAGTGTGCCCGCAAAGTGCCATCTTCTAGTCGCGGGTTTCGAGTGTTGATTCACGTAAAACGGCCAAAATTCATCCATGTTCCTGAAATTCATCGCGTTTGGTTGAAAACCCAGATCGGAAATCGATCGTTGAGGGTGAAAAGAGCCCTAATTTGGGGGAAAGTTGCAAGAGTTTGATGAATTTGAGGTGAATTGAGGGGGTTTTGACGAGGGTTGAAGAGGGAAAGGTGTGAGGAGTGAAGAAATAGGAGAAGGTGTAGTGATTATCGAGGGGTGAAGGATCTGTTTGATGGTGGTGAATATCGAATTGAAATCTTGATTGTTTGCATCTGCGGATTATTGGGTGGAGTTTGGGATAAAGTAGGTGTGTTTGTGAAGGGAAAAAGGGACGTTTGGGTAGAATAATATTGTGGTGAGTTTTCAATTGGGGGTGAACGACAAACACGCCATTGAATGTCAAGATGATGTCCGTATTTACAAAACAACTATCGACAAAGTTATTTTTGACGGTGACATAGTGATAATCGTCTAATATTTGTTTCGTAAAGATTTTAGGTTGGAATTATACTTGTACTCGT
The DNA here is from genome assembly GCA_024085815.1 of Flaveria linearis. Classification (NCBI taxonomy): domain Eukaryota; kingdom Viridiplantae; phylum Streptophyta; class Magnoliopsida; order Asterales; family Asteraceae; genus Flaveria; species Flaveria linearis. Next base: position 32,057 of record JABSNV010000680.1, on the reverse strand, counting down.
ATCTAGTCAAAATTTTTTAAAGACACTTGTTTAGTGTAATATGTGATTTATCTGACTTTGATGGTTAACAGTTCATGATTTTTAAGAAAATGACGATGGACAAAGTTTGATAAGTCTCATGCTCTTAAGTTACTTTTAGTAAATGATGGATCTTGGGTTTTTGATTAAAGGGGCGGAAATAAATTAGGTTAAAGAAGAAAAAAAATGATCATAAAATAATATGACATGATTTAATATAAGTTAAAATAGAAACGTTTCCCATAAGTTAAACTAGAAACGTTTCCCATACGCATGGCGCGAGAAACTCCATAGCAGAGGCAAACAACAAAATGATAATACAAAAACACATCACCCATCCAATATGTGACAATCCTAGATTTTAGGTTTGAATTGTGCTACTACCGGTATCATGTCATAACTCTTTTAAAGTTTACTTGTTTGGTGTAAATTGCAATTCATCCGATTATGTTGGTTAGCCGTTCTCATGGTTATTAGAAAAATGACGATGGGCAAAGTTTGATAAGTCTCACACTCTTCACCGACTTTATAATCAATGATGCATCCAAGACTTATGGTTACAGGAGGCAGAAAAAATCACGTTAAAGAAAAAAAAGACGATAAAATATATGACATAATTCAATATAAGCTAAACTAGAAATGTTTCCCACATGTTTTGTTAAGGGAACTCCGCAATGAACAAGAATATCAAAACGCGGATACAAAAACATATCAACCAGTCAATATATGTGCATTAAAGTAGCAACTTTACATTGAAACTTTAAAATACATGTAATATGACCAGTCTGTTAGTAGAAGTGTAGAAACATTTTACACCGATTAATCGATAATTACATTTCTATATTTGAAAAAGGAAAATAAACTATTACCGGTTAGTGTAACATCTCATTTTGACCTAAGCCAACGGTTAATGTTACCTCTTATTTTGACATTATCTGTGGTTAAAAAGGGTTAAATCTATGCATGTGTATCATTTTGTTCTTTGAAATAATTTTGATAGTATATTTTAAATTTCTCAATCAAACACTCACCTTTTTTATGTCTGTATATTTTGATCTAGATGAGAGTTTAATGTTAAATAAAATAAAAATACCTCTTGTGACTCAAAGAAGTGAAAGTAACCTACACTCTTTCCCATGCACATTCGTCCCAATTCAACCTTTTGATCTTGTTGAGCCTGTGATTACATTCACTCACCTAGACTGAAGAAATCAACATGTGTAATTTCAACTATAAAACTTACCAACTAATCAAAGCTCATATGCTCTAGTAATCAAATTTAAATTGATTAGATGTAAAACTATAAAATCCACAAATAAAAACATTTTAAAAAAAATCTGTATATAGAGTGAAAAGAAACCTTCAAGCTCTATATCATCCTAATAGGTAGCTTCTAACAGGAAAGGTCACAAAAATCTCTAAGGTCCAATAGTCAAATTTGGGGTCAAATCAAGAAACACACGATCAGGGTTCTTGTAGAACATAAATACTTGCTTTTTAGTTTTCTTCATAATCCAAAAACAATTCACTAAGCAGATATTAGTAACTTAACTGTTCTAGAGCTAAAAAAAACTAAGCTTTTATAAAAAAGAACTATTAATTATACATTTGCACCAACACCACCGAAATCACAATAGTGTATAGTGGAAGAGTGGCAAGTATATATGATTCCATTTTATGCATTTGAATTCCATAATTTGTTCACGATCTACGTTTTTGCAAACCAAAGAGCTCTTACCTAGACATTTGTATCAACAAATCTAAACTCGCCGTAATATACAATAAAAAATAGCAAGTATGATACCTTCCTTTTGCATTTAACTGCAAATTATACTCTTATTAAAAGAGAAGTGAAATGAATCGTGCTTTGACAAATCTAAACCGTTTTTGTTTTTAGATACGGTGGAAAGCTGGGTAGATGTTGCATACTTTGTGCTTTGCCACTTGTTGTTAAGCAAGAATGATGTTTCACATGTACATAGTAAAATAAATATAATTAAAAGGGTAGAGTTATAGTAAAAAGCGTATTTAATCTAAATAGTCTAAGAAACATTGTGGATTTGACACATGTTCTACTATTGTAATAAAAATGATGTCATTTTGATCTTGTGTTAAATACATCAGCTTATTACGTCATATATGTTTTGTCATTTATCTTACATTATTTGTTATATGTATTCATCATTGTATTTTACATTTTAGTTCATTTTGTATTGTTATTGCCATTGTTTCTATAAATTATAACTTGTTATCTATCATTGTATTTTACAATTAAGACTACACAATAATATACTTTCATTAATGTATTTATCAAAACTTATAGTGTTGAAAATAACACAATGTGTTATTTTTATAATTATTTTTATACATTATATAAACTTGTTGCTATCCATCATGGTGTTTTAATTAGAACTACATAATGAGGTTATTTCACCAACGTATTTTTTTAAAACTCATAGTGTTCAAGATTACACGATGAAAATAACAGAAACACAATGAGACATTGTGTTATTTTGCCATTGTTTTTAATGTATTAGATTAATTAGTTATTAATTTATTATTGTATTTTACATATTAGAGATACACAACAATGTTATTCCATCATTATACTTTTCTAAATTCATCATTTTATAAAAAATACAATAGTATTTAGAAAAACACAATAACCAACAAAAAGACATAATAAACTGACCAAAAAACACAATGATGATATATGATATTAAAAACATAAAAGAATTTTATTAATGTTTTATATAACAATACTGTACTCGTTTTGAAGATAAAATACACTCGTTTTTACGGTGTCATTTTTATAAAAAATATTGCCTTACATAGAAATATGAACATTTAAAAAATTAGAATAATTTGTAAAAAGTCAATAAAAATGGTTATTCTTATAATCTGATAACTTTTTCTTGTAAATTGATGTTAACCATTGACTAAGGAGATAGATAGTTATCATTATTTTTTACACTTTTTAGTTTTAGAGTAATTTTTATTTAAAGCTTTCCCTAATTAACAAGCATCAATACTAAGTTGTCATATGCTATACTAACAAAAAAATTACACAACAAAAGTCAATATTTTTTTCCAGTAAATGGTGGAAAGTTAGTGGATACAACTTATAGTGTCACACGTTGGCCGGTAGAAACATTGACGTGATCAAGTGACGTAAAGAAAGTGTACGAAACATATACTCATTTTGATATCTAAAAACTCATTTTACAAAAGCCATACACAGACATAAACATATTGCATTTGTACCTAAAGTGCTTTTCTCCTTGCAAGTGCTATTCGTGACAAAAATAGAAATGCATACATAAGTTATGGATCAGCTAGTTCTGGATTTTTACTAGCTTTTAGACACATAAAAAAAATCATATTTTAAGAATTAATTTGACCTAAACTAACCTTTCTGTCTCTAGTGATGTAAAATAAATTTAAAAAGTCAAAAAGTAAGCATTCTTTTAGTTGCAAACAATGTTCTCAGAACCGGATCGGACGTCGAACCGGACGGCTTACTGGTTTGGTGGTCGGACCGGTCGGACCGGATGGACCGGATTTAACTATATTTTAATTATATTTATATATGTAATTAAATATAAGTAATTTATATATGATTTATACATATATTTTATAGTTATATATAAAACTTAACTATATTTGTATATACAAAGTACTAATTTATGGTTTAACACCCCGTTTTTACCCACTAAAATCAAAAAAAAAAAAAAAAAAAAAATCAAAATCCGGTCGGACCCGAACCGGTTGGCCGGTCCAACCGCCGACTCGGTTCGAACCGGCCGGTTCAACTCTCCAAAAACGAACCACCCTCGACCGGACCGGACAGGCCTCCGAATCCCGGTCGAACCGGTCGGACCGGCCGGTCCGATCCGGTCCTAACAACATTGGTTGCAAAGTTAAATGCAAAGCTAGAAAATAACTAACCAAAAAGGTCAACCAACAGAACATTCTATAGTTACAGACTTCTGTTAAAATATATGTATAATACAATTCAATAGCAAACATATTGGTCATATTCATATAACGTGTGATGATAGTTTGCATGTTAAATGGGTGACACTAAGAATCTGAATTTCATTGGTCATTGTGTTTGGTTGGTAGAAATTCGTTGGAATTGGAATTTGAATTCCATTCTTCACGTGTTTGGTTGAAAAAGGAATTGGAATTGGAATTGGAATTAATTCCCCCAAATTCCTTCAAATAAAGGATTTCAAAATCCTTCCAAATATTGAAGGATTTCAAATTCCACCGACTCTTGCCTCCACCACTAACCGCCATCTACCACTCCGCTCACCGTCGACGGACACTACCGACGACCCCGACCGCCGACCGCAGACGCCCCCCGCCAACCCTAACCCCCGCCGCCCCTAACCGCCGTCCACCGCCTACCACCCCGCCCACCGCCAACCGACTGTGACGCCCCCGATCACCGACGCCGCTGCCCGCCCCCGATCACTGACCACTGTCGTCGTCCGCCGACCGCCGCCGTCCGTCACCGACCGCCGCCGCCGACCGCCGTCGTCCGTCACCAACCACCGACCCCTACCTCGCCGACCCCGACCACCGCCAACCCCAATTGCCGTCACCGCCGCCCAACTACCGCCACCGACGCCGACCACCGCAACCCCTAATTGTCGATTGTCACCGACCGTCGTTGCTGAACCGTGTCTCGACGACGGGCGTTATCGGTTGGTGACGGTCGATCGGCGGCGGCGGTCGATTTTCGGCAACGGGTGCGGTTGGTGGTCGCGGTCGATTGTAGACGGTGACGGCGGCGGCGGTCGGTGGTATGTAGTGGCGATGATCGGTGGTCATTGAGGTGGTGGTGGTTTGCAACGTGTTATAAATTCCAATTCCTTTATAATGTATTGGCACTGGAAATGCATTTGGAATTTAAATTTCCTTTATAGATTCCAGTTCCCTTGAATTCCAAATCATTTGGAAAATATTGAATTTCAAATGCAATTTCTTTGAATTACAATTCAAATTACAATTCCAATTCTAATTCCAACAAATTCCGCGAACCAAACGCCCCCTAAGTTGGAATTCTACATTGCTTTTGGACTATGTATGTAAAAATAGCTAGGCTAAATAAATATAATGGTGGGCTTTGTTCTTGGGTTGTTGCTATACAAGACTTGGGCTTCCTTCACTTTGATTTATGCTGCAAAGGGGGTTTAACCCCCCAAAAAATAAAGATCTGATCAACCAATATAAAAATTAGATCGCCTCTACGCAATCTATTAGTTTATCATCTTCATCTTCATCTTTTTTTTTCACACTAGTTGACACCATTCGTCTTCATACGAGTAGTCTTAGATTTATCATTAATGACACCATGCCTACACTTCATGGAGTCTAATTTTTTTTTCGTTTGAGTTAATATATCAATTCACTATACAGGTGAATTAATCTTGTTTTGGTCTTGTAAAGATTTTGATGTTTGAGTTTGTAATCTTTGGCTTATGTTTCAATACTTTACATTTACTAGTTCTTGGCATTACGAGTTCTTGACAAGTTTAATGCTAAGTCGTACTTGCAAGTATTAAGCAATGGCCTTTATAGTGGTTTCAATAGAAGCTTTTACTCATAGACTAGTCAACTAGCGTGTGCAAGTTGATCATGAATTTGCACAATATCTTCTACGATGAATTCATTTTTTCACTAAAACACAAATATAAGCTAGGTACATGCCTAAACCTAATCAGTTTGATAGTGATATTAAGCCAGTCATTACAGAATACTTGTAAAAAAAATCCTCATATGGAATCCAAAATTCAACCCTCTCATTATACATCCCGTCGGGTGAACAAGCAATAATTCCACCGATATCACCAACGTGCTTTAATAAAATTTCAGCCATATTTTGAATTGTATGAGGCCTTTTCTTTATTTTATCAAAGGCACCGCTTATCTCAAAATTGACAACGCTTGTGTTAGGATTGAGAGCATGAGTAGTTGGCATTGGATGTTGATATAAAGGTTGTTCAAGCTAATGTATCTGCATTAACTAAGAGATGATTATTAACATTAGCACTCTTTTTATATAACTGTGTGTGTATGTGTGAAGATTGTATTAAAAAGATGTCGTTGATGTTTACCATAATCATGAAACCTTGATGATCAACATTTGTGGCATAGGCATTTGACTCGACACTGGTACATGATATGGATTGTCTGGATCCATCTAAGATGACAAAGAATCTAATAATTTTTTGCCATCATTTCAAACAAAAAATTTGTTTTAGTATAAATGGGTACACGTGGTTGATAAGCTGAAGTCGTTGCGACTAGTGTTTATTTGTGTCGATGCACCTCTATGACTTGATAAATGGGGACTTGAAGCTTTTCTTGAGCCACTTATTGATTTGCATTGTGCCTCTATATTCACAAGCTACAATATAACAAAAAATATTAACATAAATATTATTATACAAAAAATACATTATGGATAAACATATATGTACTTAATGCATTCCTTGACCACTGAATAAACTGATGAATCATATCAGCAACCAAACTAATCTAAAAAGTTTTATCACACCAAGAACAAGCATTTTCTGTCAACCGTTAGTGAAGGTATCAACTTTTACTTTAACACATCCCTCACCTATAGGATTATATCTGAGGTTGGCCATGCCTGCCCTACAATAATTATCAAATTCGAACTAGGTTGGTGTGGAAATAACAACTCGCATCTTGTCAAATTTTGCAAAATCAATTGCCTTGAACCACAAAGAAAATTTCATTAGACAATAATGAAACATAAGACCTTTAAAACATGTGTTCATTTTCCTCCTCTAAAGTTATATATCTACTCCTTTACAGTAGCATAACATCCATGTAGTATCAAAGTTTACGAATAATATCAATAAAAAGGGATCTTAAGCTGTAGAAAATCACATCCATGCACTACGCTCCTACAAAGACGCTTCTATGAAGGCAGCCTTAGTGAACGAACAAAGCATGTAGAAAATTATTCCTTGTAATGTAAACTGCATAAATATCACATTTAATAGATAGAATGTAAAATTCAAGAGAGTACCATTAGCAAGTTTGATTCTCCATCTCCCTATCATTCACGCATACATGCATATCTTTACAAATATTTCAATAAATAACAAGTAGCAAAAATGGTTCACACTCATTCATCACAATCAGTCGATTGCATCGCACCCTTCTATTTTCTAAACAAATATAACTTAATACATACTTGTAAGTACAAATATTGACATCCTAAATTCACAAATGTCCTAAAAAATATGTTTTTAACATGAGGATAACCTAAACTTGAGAAGTCTCATTAAAGCATAACATCAAACACCTTGTATTCATATTAAAATTGCTAAGTTCCTGTTAAGATATTCATCATAGGAATCTTAACATGCAAAGATGATGAATCACCTCGTATAGAGTGATGGCATAGGTATTATAGTTGTGCATCTCATAAACTATAAAAGTATTTACATGTGCAGGCTCACAGTCTCTTGTTTCACACCTTCCATATTAGTGTTCAGGTGGATAAAGTTTAATGTTGTAATACCCTATTTTCATGTTTTTAGTTATTAATCCACAAGAAATAAAGTTAATTTTGGAGTGCTTTTGTGTTTGTAGGTAAACATGAAGAATATGAAAGATATGAAAGCTGTGATGCGCAAATCACAAGTCGAGAGATCAAGAAACAAAAGGATGTTATTAAACCTTGCAAACTTCAAATAAGCATTACTTAAGCTAGGAATGAAGTTATGGGACCCATAACTAGTCAACAGTAAGAGATGTTGATTGCACCGCATGTTAGAGAACTCTGATTTTACATACACGGGGGAGCCATAGCATTCTGACGGGCTTTGACCTAATTTGAGGGGGTTAAAAAAGGATTAACCCTAGAATTGTAGATACAATTATTCAACAACAACCAAGGATGAAAATTGATAATCTTCCATCATTCCAAAGGTTTTCTAATATCAAAATAATCCAAAATCTTCGTGATTGATTCAATTCATGTTGATGAACCAATGAAAATGCAAGGCTAATTCTTTTTTGATCTACTTCGTGTGACGGGTTTGTGCAAGTAATATTTTTTTTAGTTTTAACCTAAATTTTAGGATTGAATCTGGAACCCCATAAGTACTAGTTAATTTTACTTTTTATTTGATTATTTAAATGATTCGATTGCGGTTAAATCTACTTTGATATCATATGGCTTTGGTTTTCTTTTATCAATGTGTGTTTTGTTCTTACTGTTAGGTTTACATTATTGAATTGGTGATTGTATCAATAGAGTACATTAAACTCCAATCTACAATCAACACTTGGATCTTATCATGCATGGAGTCACCATTTTAACTTCTCACTAGGTTAAGCTAGGATAATTGTTACTTTGCCAAATTGAAATCCCGGAGTGGATCACTTTTCTCCAAATTGTTTACAAAGTTTTAATTTTGTTAAAGTTTCATACTTACTAAAATTAACCAACAAATCAAGTTTCTTTTTCATGTTTACCTTTCTTAATTTCGTTGTTACTACACCATCCACTCATTCCTTGTAAGGCTCCGAATCCAGAAACCTCACAAATTGACCATTTTGCATAAAACCTTATTTTTAGTTCAAAACTGATAAAGTGTTATTTATTAAAGCAGCGGAAATATGAAAATGTTAATTATATAAATAAAACTAAAGCACCAACTTAGAGTCAAACCCGGATTTGAGCTAGAATTTCTTTATTTACAAATCATTGTCTTAACAAATTTACTCATTTATTACTACACAAAACATAAAAGCTGGTTGAATCTTTACAGGATGCCAGTCTTCACCCTCCAAGTAGCTCCTAATCAGGTCCTGCCCTAAAACTTGATTTACCTGCCAAACAATCTAACATACATACAAAAGTCAGCTTCGCTGAGTGAGTTCTAGTTTATATAAATAAGAAAATATAATCTTTTATCCTTCATATAATGAACACGCATACATCATACTACAAACATTACTTGCATCACATTAGGCACGTTCATTACCTTTCATTCTTTCATACGTTTCACTTTATCATAGGCGAGATTGCACAAAGCAAGATCTCCATGTTGATTGACAACGAATGTCAATCCCCGTCGGTACACGTTATCCATGGTCGCTACCCCCGACGGTTCATCGATCCCCGCCAGTACACATCTTCATGGTAGCTTCCCTCGACAGTTGATCCACACTGCTAGGCATATAGCCCGCTCATGAATACGGATCCATCATCATACATCAGACTCACATAAGTGAAGTCTATCATAGTGCTTGCAAGACTTTTCATCATCAAACGGGCCCGGGGGTAACATTTGTTAAGTTCCACTTCTCATTAGTATCATCTTTCACTTAATATATATAATACTTAGCTTATTAAGTACACATATACCAAGTACTAGTCATCATAACGCGTAACCGTATCTATTTAATTCTCACATTTTTCTTTAAATCATTCTATCTATAGGCAATAAATATACGTAATTCACAGTTGTTACTTTATCAAATCATATAACGAATTATTTAAAGTAATCTTAATTATAAATCATATGGTATGTATGTCGTCCCCAAAACAGTAAAGCATGTATAAAAGAAGGGGATCTAGAACTCACCAGGATCGTTGAATGTCCATAATCATCATCTACTTGGATTCTCAAGTAATGTCATCATCATAATCGAGTCGCCATCTTTTGCAACGAAACCTTAACCATCATCCTAGGATCATCATCATCATAACATCCTCATCCTCTTTCAAATACATCATCACCCTAAACTTATCTACCACTAACTACTAAAGTCCCTATCATCATAGCTAACCAATAATGTGCACATCATGTTATCATTAAGGATTATCATGACCATCATATTCAGGAAAACCTTTACCATTTGCATGCTAAGCCATCATCAATAACATCATCATCATCATTCATACACCACTTTTGCACTACAACCATCCTTACTGTGAAGATACCATTTCCATATTCAAACTCCATCTTCATCTTATCGAAACTATATCATATGGAACATTACCACTACCTAAGAGCTATTAACATCATCATTAAGGTGTCAACATAATCTAAACATCCTTACCATCACCAGACATCATCATCTTCACCATCCTTATGATAGCCCACACAATAACATTACCCAAAACATCCTTATAAATGTTACCATCATGAAGACCATAAGCCATGCCACCATATATACCTCATACCATCAATCTTTTCTTTTCCTAGGCTATTGAAAATAGGTTATATTTATAGAACTATCATCATTCTACCATCATCATCCTAGTCGTACCATGGCTGTCGACACTGGCCACCATCAACGGTCACAACCACAATCATCAACCACAACTAACAATTCACAGTCGCAACCATCTTCACCCTTATCGTTATTCGCCATCATAACTAACACATGCAAAGCTATTAACCACCTTCAACAGCCCCAAACACAATCCTAATCACAACCAAAATCACAATCGTCAACACGACCACCATTATTGACATTTACAACCCTAACCGACACCAAATCGACTATTTTGACAGCTTTCAACCAGCACAACAGCCTATTACCTCGTCACCGCCCCTTGGGCAGCCTCCGGGTGCCCTAAATCGACTGCCATCGACGCTCTTACCATGGCTGTTAACAACTACAGCCACAATCTTCCTTCACAGCCAACATGACCACCATCACTGGCAGCTACTCGACATGCACCACTGATACTATCACCTTCCACAGCCCCAAATCACCTCGAATAACAGCAACAAACAACGACAGACAAAATCACAGCCAATGTTCACCACAACCGACAACAACATAAACACAATCACAGATTACCTCACCATCCGCAGCTATCACCACCACCAGCCGGGTGTTGTGGTTGTTTTTCTATCGTGAACCGCCACAGTCACCATCACAGCCATCGACCACCATCACCATTATAACCTAGCCGAGAGTTGTGGTGGTCTCCGACCACGAACCACAACTACCACAATCAACACCAACAGCCACAGCCGACATCACCACCATCGTCGCACCCCATCTCCTACCGCGACCCTCATCACCATCGCGGTCACACCGATATCACAGCCGCATCCATCGTCAAATCCACACCCGTGGTCGACCCCATAGACAACGACAACCGTGAATCATCACCATCTCCATCGAACCCACCTGCAACCGAAGCCTCTGCCTTCGATTCCCACTGCTACGTTGCGTTTTAGGAGAAATCAAGACCACCACCTCGATCGGGGAGTTGAGGGGACTCGATGGAGGCGTGTCACACGCCGGCACTCGCCGGAATCGGCCGCCGGTGGCCGGAGGTCGGGGTTCGACCGAGAGGAGAAGAGGGGATCGCTCGGTTGGGGGAAAAGAAGAAGGGTAGCGGCCGATTAGAAAGAAAAAGGGGTTTAGGGTTATTTTATGGTTTTCATAAATTATCGATTTTGGTCCCTCAAGTTTTCACATTTTGTTTTCCAGCCTAAACTTGACAAACTAACTAATCCTTTCGAGAATAAAATTTCAATAATACTATTATTAATATTATTTCGCCACTTAAGTTCATTTTAGAAATTTGGGGCGTTACAAGATAAGACACCTTACTTACCTTTACTACTAAAGATAATTAGGATTCTTGTTAAAAAATTTGACCGACAACATGACATCGATCAATTAGCAAATGTCATGGATTTCCATTATTCTCTAGCTTCCTTCTCTTTTCATATGCTTATTTTAAACCTTTATATGATATATACCTATGTGTTGTATGCTATATAATTTGCTTGCTAATGTCCTCAAGTCGGGAGTCTCTTTTGGAAGCGGTCTCTCTATCTCTCTAGATAGAGGAAAGACTCGCCACCACCTACCCCTCCCAGACCCTGCTTTTGAGTGGGATATACTGGGTATGTTTGTTTGTTTGTTTGTTTCCTTCTCTTTTCACCCTACTCATAGAATTCGTCTATGACGTTTCATAGCCATGGATTTCATCCACGAAGTTTAAGTTATTTTCACATTCTCATATCACCTAAGTGCCAATTAAATGAAAAATGACTCCAAGGACCCTTCAGGGTGGTCTAAGAAGAAAAATATAGACTCTTAAATACTATTTTGTGTTCCTTGTTAAAAATATAATAGAGTATTTACATTAATTCTTATGGCTAGACTTATGTTTAATATAATTCTTCTTATATTATTCTTTATATTGATTTGTATGATATATTTAAAATGGGCCCAATAGAGGGCGGACCTTGGAGCAACTGGGAAGGTTGTTGCTTTGTGACCTTGAGGTCATGGGTTCTAGCCGTGGAAACAGCCTCTTGCACAAAATTGTGCAAGGAAAGGTTGCGTACATCAGATCGCTTCGCGATCCGGCCCCTCCCCGGACCCTGCGCAAAGCGGGAGCTTCATGCACTGGGTACGCCCTTTATTTAAAATGGGCCCAATGGGCTATAGGCTAAATGGATTGGGCTTGTGCAAATAGGTGGGCTATGGTGAGAAAGAGTGAAGAGTTGCACAATATACGGACCCAAGGAGTCTTTCTTAGTATAGCTATTAGGTGAGTCTTTCTTGACCTTTTTATGCCCTTTTTGGATGATTAGATTGATTGCCCAAGCGGACTCACCTAGAAAATGTTGAAGAGTTTGATACGACTTCTAAGTTTATGTTACAAAACCTTTTAAAGAAAAGTACAAAAAGATACGCAGATTATAAGAAATTTTGTAAAAATACAAATTCCATTTGTTTAGGTCCTAACTAGGAGGTATCTATTGAGTGGAATTTGACTTGTAAAATATTTGAAAAAGCTTCACGACAAATATAAACTTTATCAAGTTTTCATAGAAGTCTTTTGGATAATGCTTGGGCCATACCATTTCCGGGTTGTGAAAATATTCTAAATATAACCGAATTTCTTAATGTTTTTAAAACCTCGACTACAAAGTTATCAGGGGTTTATTATCCCATGAGTAAATTAGTATTCTCGAAAGTGAATTGAATGGCTTAAAATTCAATATATTTAAAAATAAAAATTAAATGTTTGAAGAAATGGTAGCAACAATGAAATAATTTAAAAAATACTCTCAAGAACTACCATCTGTTTCCACTTGTGTCGCCATTTTAAACCCATTTTTAAGTGTTACGGGGGTTATATTTTTAATAGATGATATAAATATCAATTTGGATTTGCACGAAGAAGAGCCGAAATTTTCAACCGAAACAAACCGTTCTTTTCAACATTATTTACAATCTATGTATCATTTTTATTTAATAAGACATAGGGCAACACAAACATACACATGCCTATGGCGTTGGATACATGTAGCTTAGTGGCTTGATTAGGGACCCAATGCTTAGTTTATTAAATTAAATACCATTTAAAATGAAAGGGGTAGACGACAAAGGCGTACCCATCAAGCGAACTCGTGAGATATAGTGGAATGGATTTTATATCTACTATGACATCGGTGGAAAGGAAATGAATTCTGATTTTTTATTATATTCGTTATGACCCGTGATTACTAACTGTCCAAACTTCTATAGTAGCTTTGGGGTTTGTATTTTCTCTTAGTGGTAGGGTATTATTTATACGAAGAAAAAGACTCACCTGGGAGTCGGTGGAGATATGCATTTCAGATCTAGGTTTAACGGAGGAAAAAGAATGTTGGCTGGATCGTATATGCCTCGTCTGGTTCAATTGGTCCCAATTATGGTACGTTCTTTAGTTTTGTCAAGACCTGAAATTTTTAAGCTTTTAGCCATTTGTAACTTGGACAAGTTTGTGAAAACTTCACACTTACAAGAATTCTAAGTTGTTTGGGTAAAAGAATTTTCATTAGACGAAATCTTCAAACATGTTCTTAAAAATTAAACATTACAAACTAAGCATTTTCATGATATAACTACCGAAAGGACAATTGTCTTATTTTTCTAGTCACTCCCAACTACTTGCAGATTGGAGAAATCTCTTAAAATCATGCACAAATGGGTATTTTCAATAAACAATTAAGCAAAAGCATGACTGAGGCAGTCACCCGCTGATCACTATCATATGGTATATCTTTATTTGTTTCAATAAATCCAACACTTAAACAACAATTAACGTCTCGTAGAAAAGAGAACTCATAGCACAAATCATGTAAGAGAGGTTGTCTTTATTACCTTTCATATTTCATAATCAAGATTAAGGATCCAAGAGAGCAAATGAAAACGAGAGATTATAAGTTATATTCAAAAAATAGTGAACGCTATATGAGAATGGGTGATTACTACTATATTAGTGAGACAAAGAGTGGTGATTACTATTATATTCGTGAGACGTTGTGATGATAATATTTACAGGAAGGCATCTATATTTATGGAAAAACTCTAAACTGAAATCCAAAAGTAGGGTTATGTTTGGGATTGCTTATTTTGGTTTAAAAAGACTTTTGATAAAAAATACTTATTAACTTATGATTTTTTTAAAAGAAGTTTTTTAAAAAACTATTTGAATTAGATTATAAACTAAAAGATTGTAAAATAACTAAAAATGACATATTTTAAAAAATAAGAAGAGTTAACAGGAGAGAGGTATAATAAGAAATTGGACTAAAAAAGTTTTTAACAATTAATAAGGGTATGTTTGGGATTGCTTATTTTACACTTACTTTTAACAAAATACTTTTCAAACTGACTTTTCATATAAGATAAAAAGTAAGTTTTTAAAAGCAAGGGGTGAGTTACTTGTTAACTTTTGAGACCGCTTGTAGTTTAATTTTCTATTATACCCTTCTATTAACTCCCCTAATTCTTAAATTATGTCTTTTTGGTCATTTTACTACATTTAATTTATAAGTTAATCCAAACACTTGTTTATAAAATCATTTTTAAAAATCATAAGTTAATAAGTCTTTTTTTGTCAAAAGTTATTTTCAACTAAAATAAGTAATCCTAAACATGCCCTAAGTAACCCACTTATTACTTTTCAAAATCTTCTTTTTACCTTATATGAAAAGTCTATTTGAAAAGTTATTTTGGGATTGCTACACACCTTTTTAACTTATTAATTCTCAAAGTTAATAAGTAATAAGTAGATGAAAAATAAACAATCTGAAACATGCACTAGATGTTAAATGAATTCGTTAACATTTACGTAAACCAATGCATATCAGATATAATCTTTTTTTTTATTTAACTATGTAACTACTTGCAAAATTTTTTGATTAATACTTGTGTTTGAACAACAAATTCTTGTTAATACTTGTGAATAGCCTAGCCAAACAAAAATGCAATAAATAAGACGACACTAAACTTTTACTTCGTCTAGAGCCTCCAACGCAAATTGAGTCGCTGATGAACTATTTGCTTAGTTATGAGATCCGTTCCTCAAATTAGGCCTCTATTGATAAACTTGAGTTACATTTCTACGTTAATTTTAGAAATATAATTGTACTCTAATTGTTCGTGAACGAGTTACGTCTTTAAATTCAGGAAATAAATTCTATAAAACTAGCAAGTGACTTCACACACACCTTTCCACAGTAGTGGTAGTAGTTTATAATCAAGTATATATTCCAGTACGTTCGTATGTATTAACTTTTAGAATATCCTGACTCATGCCGTTTGTTACTATTATTCTGAATAAAAGTTATTTAATATATTAGTTGAATAAAATTAATTTAAAGTACTAATTATTACTATAAGTGTCTTAAAGCCACAGTTAACGTATATATATTACGGGTATCCAAATTTAAGTTACATGATCGTAGTCAATTCCCATGTAACACTAGTACAAAAACATTCTTTTAAAGCGATCAAATTTTTCTATTTAAAACGTTTGGTATAAAAATCGTTGCAAAAGCACAAAAACGCTGTTTACAGACCTAGTGGTTATTATTTTACGGAAGTTAGTTTAATTTAAAACTAGTATTTAATTCAAATAGCGTTGTTTTTGGTTAAACGTTGTATTTGATATTATTGTAAATTCAAATTACGCTGTATTTGGTGTTTTAAAGTAACTCTTTTAATAATATCTTAACTTGAAGCGTTGTTTTTGCTTCAAATGCTATTTTTAAAAATATTAAGTTTTATTTGTTTTGTTATTTACTGAGTTTTTTTGTAACAAAAATATTAATTTTATATTTTTTGTTAAATTTATATTCTTTATTTTCTATCTTATCCTTAAGGGTTGTTATACTCCTATAAAATATAACCTAACCTAATTCATAATCTAAATTCATATTCATCTTTTCCTTTTACTTCTCTCATATTATGAAGATCAAACTCTTAAACTTTGATACATTCATTTATTGTTGTTCATGTTAAATCGTTAGAGCGTTTATTGACAGAATACTTCAGGTAATACTATCGATTGATCCTTTATTCTTTTCTGTCTAACTTTACATTTACTTAAACTGAATATTGTTTCATGATCAAAGGAAAAGAGTTGGATAATCTTTTGAACAAACTCATATTTTACAATACAGGATTCTTCATTAAGGTAATATTATTCTCTTTTAACTTTACTTAGATTATTTATATTGATAATCAACCTTCAGATATATGTGTATACGCACATCATTATATTTAATTATAATGATCATTTAGACTTTTAGAAACCTTTTAGATCATACCTATATAGTTTTTAAGGAGAATTTTATATACACCGTATAAACTTGTTAATTATCATATATATACCCAACTAAAACTATGAATGTCATATGTCCTTAAAAACTAGTCAAAATATCATAAAACCCCATTTAATTAAAAACAATTAAAAAGTGTATATTGATTATTTGAAAAGGATATATATGTATATATATGGGATTTTTAAATTTTTATTGGATACGATACTAGGTTAGAACCCATGTATTACATGGGTGGATGTAATAATTTTAAATTCTTGAAATCATTAGTTTTTATAAAAAAAATATATATATTAGATGTCACAACCATCGATAAAGTAAGAAATAATAAATATTTAAGAAATTACAATGACAAGTAATGAAGATTAACAATTATAAAAATATATATTTAAAATATGATATAGTTAAAATTTTATATTTAGTAAATCTTAATAAATTATTAATACAACAAGATTATATTTTAGACATATAATTATTTAGTTTATTTATCTAAAACTCTTTTCATTTAGTATCTTAAAAAACTTACAGGTAATTAAACCAAGTCAAACAAAATCAAGCAAATGATTACGTGAGAAAACCAACATGAGAATGCATATAATCGCGCCACGTATCCTCAAAATCCTTGATTTATAGAATAGATATATTTAGAAAGTTTAAAATAGTATATATGAAACTCTCTATTTTTTATTATTCAATCTCATTTTTAGGAGATATGTACGTTTTTAGTGAGTTGATTATTAAAAAAATCAGTAAATTTCTATTTATACTCAAGCCGATACGGGGGGTCGCCGGGTCTTCTAGTTCACACGCATAGAGTATGTTATTTATACGGATACTTAAGGAGTGAAATATAAATATTATCGATTTTTTAATAAATAATTACCTTATAAAATGTATATACATACATACATATATACATATATATATGTAATAGAATAAGCAAAATTTAGGTTTATTTATTCTTTTACAACTGTAAATTTATATATTTTTTATTAGTTAAATACGCCAGATGGATCGTAGTCATTGGATGTACAATGTTGGACGTTATCACCCCACATATTCGATCGGCGTGAAAAATTTTCTTAAGATTGCTGAAGATGACCGTATAATAAAAGGAAATGAATCCATTCCGTGTCCCTGTATGACATGCAAAAATTTTACAGAATTTAAGGAAATAAAGGACATCGAGTATCATTTGTTTAGGCATGGTTTCATGTATAATTATACTTGTTGGTCAAAACATGGAGAATCACTTATTAATAATAGCACAACGTCGACCAATGCAGTCATTAATAATGATAAGAACAGTGATCAGTACATCAACGATGATAGTGATAATTTTGATAAGGGCATTGATAATCTAAATGACATGTTCAATGATTTTGAAACTAATGTCGGTGATAATAATCAAGAAAAAGTACAATAGATATTTGTTGATTCAGAAAAACCATTGTATGATGGTTGTGAGAACTTTTCTACACTTAGTGTTGTGTTGAAACTGTTTAACTTAAAGTCAAACTACGAATGAAGTGATATGAGTTTTACAAGTCTATTATTGCTTGTACATGACATGCTTCCTAAAGACAACGACTTGCCCATATCTTTATACCAGGCTAAAAAATTGACGTGTCCGATGGGATTAAAAGTTAAAAGAATACATGCATGTCCGAATGATTGTATGTTGTATAGAAATGAGTTTGAAAAAAATCATAAATGCCTTACTTGTGGTGCATCGAGGTACAAGCGCAAAAATAAAACTGATGAATATGATGATGATGTGACAAAAAATGGACCACCAGCTAAATTATTATGGTATTTCCCCAATATACCGCGACTCAAATGTTTATTTGCTAACGCTAAAGAAGCAAAACTATTGCGTTGGCATGGTGATGAGCGTAAAGATGATGGAAAGTTAAGACATGTGGCAGATTCACTTCAGTGGAGAAATATTGATTATAAATTTCCAGATTTTGGTAATGAGATTAGAAACATACGATTTGGTCTTAGTTCGGATGGCATCAATCCTTTCGGGAACATGAGTAGTCGTCATAGTACTTGGCCAGTTCTTTTATGTATCTACAACCTTCCACCATGGTTATGCATGAAACGAAAATACATAATGATGTCCTTGTTAATTCAGGGTCCAAAACAACCTGGTAATGACATTGATGTTTATTTATCTCCTTTGGTTGATGACATGAAAACACTATGGAATACAGGTGTAAATGTTTATGATGCTTATAAAAAGGAGAACTTTAATATGAGAGCTATGATTTTTTGCACCATAAGTGATTTCTCAGCATATGGCAATTTGTCAGGATATAGTACTAAAGGTAAACAAGCTTGTCCAGTATGTGAAGATGATACAAGTTCAATATGGCTAAATAATTGCAAAAAAACCGTGTATATGGGACATCGGAGATTTCTTTCAATTAATCATCGCTATCGAAAAAAAACGAAAGAGTTTGACGGAAAGACCGAGCATCGCACTGTTAGGAAAGGTTTCGATGCATCTGTACGAGTTAAAAATATTAATACTGTGTTAGGAAAAGGATCTCGTGTTGAAAAAGGAGGTAATTGGAAAAAAAGGTCAATTTTTTGGGATCTACCTTACTGGAAATATTTGGAAGTTCGACATTGCCTAGATGTCATGCATATTGAAAAAAACGTATGTGATAGCTTGTTGGGCTTATTATTAAACATTCTGGGAAAAACTAAAGACGGGATTAATATCCGTAGAGATATGGAAGAAATGAGAATACGTAAAGAGCTCGCCCCCGTTGAAAGTGCCAAGGGTATTTATCTCCCACCTGCTTGTTATACAATGTCAAAAGCAGAAAAAACAAAGTTTTGCGAATGTTTACACAGTATTAATGTTCCGTCTAACTATTCAGCAAATATTAAAAGATTGGTGTCAATGAAAGATTGTAAATTACTTGGTATGAAATCTCATGATTGTCATGTTTTAATGACACATATGATACCTATTGCAATTCGTGGATTGTTACCGGAGAACATTAGACATACAATCATAAAACTTTGTTTATTTTTTAACATGATTCACTCAAAAGTTATTGATCCTGAAGTATTAGATGAATGGGAAAAGGATATTTTCATTACCCTTTGATATAATGGTTCATCTAGTATCTCATATCGTACAAGATTGAACCATGGTACAAGATTAAGAATCGCCAAAGAATCATATTATGGTGCCATGGAAGAAATTTGGGAGTTAAATTATCATCTATTCACTATACCTTTATTCAAATGTAAGTGGGTTAACAATCGCACAGGTGTTAAAGTTGACGAATATGGTTTTACACTTGTCGACCTTGCAACAGATGGATATAAGTCAGAACCATTTATTCTCGCAGGTCAAGCCACACAAGTGTTTTTTGTTAATGACACGAGCAAAGCAAGATATCATATAGTATTGCAAGGCAAACGACGTATTCTTGGTGTTGATAATGTTGTTGACGAGGAAGAATACGATCAGTTTGATGATCTACCACCATTTTCTGTCGGCATTCAACAAACGAATGTCTCTGAAACTAATTGCACCACGTACTTACGATCTGACCATGATGAAGGAATATACGTTGATCAACCACGTCAAACTAAAAGATAAAGGTCTGTATTTCTTTATATTAATTGTGCATTTATTTTAAATATTAATGACCTCAAGTTTGATTAAATTATTATATTACCATCAAAATAAAAGTTACAACAACAAAAATCACTACCACTTTTGTATTCTTTATTAGTAATAACTAGTAAAACAGGTATGAAATATATATTTATATATACATATTTAATTTTTGATTTTAAAGAAAGCTTTAAAATACCAAACATATATTTTCATAAATCCTATGTTTAAAAGATCTCAAACAACGTGTATATACCTCAATTAAAGATGAATCAATATATTGGTAGTTTCTATCAATTATTTGCCTGAATTAAAATGAATTAATATATTGGTAGTTTCTATTTAATTAGTTTTTTGTTTAATATTAAAAGATAGTTGACATACTCAATTTATGTAACCCATTAGGCCACTATTTTCATTTCCTGTGAATTCGCTTAGTATCATGATCACATCCTCCCATTACTTAGAAAAACTAATTAAATCACCCCATAACTTTACCATTCCCCCCATTCCTTTACTGTCATTGCTGTCATTTCTTTTCACCTCCTTTCAACCAATTTCTTTTTAACCTAAACCCCCAATTTACTCAACCTTCAATTTACTCAACCACCCAATTCACTCACTCATAATCCATGGAAATTACTTCTTGCAGATGACGTGAAGAGCCGTAATACATTGCTACTTCGCAAAGACGGCCACCCTTCCCCTTAATAGCTTGTGTCTTGTCGGCAGGAGGTGATACTAGACTACTGCCATTTTGCCGGACATCTAAACGGAAACTACCTGCTATCATTCACATTGTTGTTGAAGGTAATCCTAATTTCTCTAATTTCTATTAGTTTTCTTATGGGTCTGGTTATGTATCACCGGGTCAAGACAAAAATGATCCAAACCCTAGATTTTCTACCTTTTGCAAGGTGATGCTGGTCACCAGCTTTGTTATTGTTGTGATGATTAACATAAATTTTATTTACAAATTTACATGTTTTATAACTTGTTGTTAACTTTGTGTTTCTTGTTTAGAGAAAATGTCTAATAGGCGCACCCGAGGAGCTTCAACATGTAAGAAAAAGTTTAATGATCCAGAAAAATTTACAATTGAATTCTCTAGGGATGGTTTCGCGATCGGTGATAATGCAACGCTTTTTATGTCGTGGGTTGGCATAGAGTTTAGAAAAAGGATTCCTTATTATCAACTTGCCAAAGAGGTAGACAAAAAATTGTATGATGAATTATGGGAGTATATTAAGGTATTTTATTTTTTCCTTTAATTTTAAAATATAATACCTGTGAATTTTTATTTTAACCTTTTTTTCTTTAATATGTAGGTATCATGGGGAATACCTAATGATGATGCAAAAAAATACAATTATGAAACTAGGAAAGGTGATAATGAAAAACTTTCGACATACCCTTGTAAACAAATATGTTAAAAAAGATACATTTCCTTTTCAAGATTACGAATATCTCGACAGGAGTAAGTGGGACCCGGCTCGTGTAGGCCGAATGGGATTTGTTGGATTAATGAACTCATGGGAAGATAGGTGGAATCAACTAGTTTCAAGCTACCTATATATAGCTCATATGCAAAACGAAAGTTCAAAGATATATGTCATTAGTAAAGCACATTATAATCCCGTCACAAAGTTATTTGAACTTGGACCACATCTTTTATCAGAATGTGTATTGAAAGGAAGACTTCACGAGTTGGTAAAATTTTATATTCTTATGTAATTCTTACATATTTTATTTTAATCAAGTTATTGATTGTAATATATTATTTTAATAGCATTGTAAAGAGAAAGAGATGAACGTAGATGGTACATTTAACAAATCTGGAAAAAATGTTATTACCGAGGTAGTTGGAAAGGGACGTCAACACGGGGGGCGTACACGGTTAGTTTCTGATGTGATTAGTGTTACGAGCTTATTTTCAAGAAAGAAAATGAAGACTATGGAGGCAAAAGGAGTAAGAGAGGATATAGATGCCATGCACAAATACCAGAATCAAGTTGCTGCAGCTCAGGCGAGGTCGTCTATTTGTCTACCGGAAATTAAGGTAATATAATTTAAGTTTTGTTCATTATCTCCAATATGTTTACTGATATTTTTTACATACTTACAGTCAATAAGTAGTTGTGAACTTGTATGGGCATTCGACGATAGCTATCCCGATTTGGTTTTAGGACATGCACAAGTTTATCCTACTTCTACTAGGATTTTACGTGGAAGCCTAATGCATGAAGATTATGTGAAAGTCCATGTAGATTTTGTAAATGAAACTTGTAAAAGTTTCCCTGTTCCTTCGCTACACAAAGAATGAGGAAGTAACTGATATGGGAAGCACACAAAGACAGTTCATTCAGTGGCCTGGAAATGCGATAAAGGTATAACTTATACAAATGATAACCGTATATATCTTTATTTAATGTTATGTTAATATTTTTTATAATACATAGCTTTTAAACAATGGTTCTTCACGACAATCAAGTGCCCAACATCAATACCTTCCACCATATTTTGAGGATTATAGGCCCGTACAGGTAATTGTTTTTTAATTTATAATTAGTTAACATAAATATGATTCTTTATATAATGTAGTTTGATGAAGGAAACACGACATTTCATGAAGAAGGAAACATCAATGCGAGCTTTTTAGATCTGGTAATCAATTTATCCTGTAATACACACATAAAAACTGTACATATTTTTACTTCTAATAATTGTTGTAATAAAAGGTTTCATGGTGTTATTTTTTAATGTAGTTGAGTGACAAGTTCCTTGTGTAACCTACTCATACGGAAGATGTTCCTGATGTTAAAGCTACTAAGGTTCTTGATTCTAACACAACTGAGGATCCTGACACAATAACTAAACTTTTGACAATGGCAAAGTCAAGGCCTAAAAAAATACATAAGTTAGCTGAAAAGTTTGTGCATGTATCTACCCAAACCATCTTAGTAAAAGTTACTTCACTAAGCGGGATGTTTAAAGAAAACTATACTGAGAATGTTGAAATAGAGTCAATGATGAAATTATGTGTCAATGATTGGGCAGAGATTGAAGTCTTGAGTTGGTATACAATGTAAGTTTGCTTATTTTTTGTTTAAATATTCTATGTTAATATTTCCTTTTTACTTTAGTTGGGTGTTATTAACTTTAACTTATTTTATTTTTCTATTTTAGGTATTTATATACACTTGGGCAACTTAAAGGGTTTGATAAAACTGCATATTTAATCCTCGAATGATTGAACTTAGTGTGTGCAATACGGATAGCAATTTTGTCATCGATCATATCAAAGATGTCATGGAGCATCATAAGGACAAGGAATATTTTATGGCACCATATTTGGCCAGGTATTATGTTTATTCATGTTTCTTACAATGTTATTATTTATGTTTTTAAAGATACTAAATTTTAAGTTTTTATAATCCAAGGGACATTGGTTGTTAATTATAATTTTCCGCAATCCCACCAATCATAAATTCTATGGATACATTATCGATTCAATAAAAAAGGGAAAGAATGTTGAGTCTTACGTCATCGTTAAATTATTTGAAAATGCTACAGGAAAAAGAATTTTATGACAAATGGTTAATGTAAGTTTACTTTTCTCTTTTTTATTGTAATTGTTTAATCCTGTATTCCAAATAAATATATGTTAATTCAATATATTTAGTGCTACCAACAATCTCAAGCCTGGGAATGTGGATATTATGTAATGAAAGTCATGTATGATTTTATGATTCGGTGCAAAGAACATCTTGTAAGTATATTTTAAAATCTTATATTTTTTATATTACACTAAATGGAATAAATATATTAAGTTGCAGTCTTAATTTTATCTATCTATCTATTTCAGATGATGCATGACACTAGGCCTCTTAGTCCATGTGAAATTTATCAATTTGTTGAACATACAGTAGAGAACTTTTTGATCACTTTGGGGCTTTGAGATCATGGCAAAATGAATATAAGTGCTAATCCTATCATTTTTCATTCAAAGTGTGGTGTTGTGGATGCAATATTTTAAGGTTAGGTTCATATATATTTGCATCTAGTCTACAACAATAGGTTATTTTTGTTGTCTATGTTTTATTTCTATTTTAGTTGATATCTTCTGCATGTCACAGCAATAGGTTATTTTTGTTGTCTATGTTTTATTTCTATTTTAATTGATATCTTCTGCATGTCTTTTGTAGTGCACATATATAAAAGTCTGGTCAAGAGAGTAGTTGATTTATGTTTATGGATATACAACACATGAGTTCATTCTCTTATTTTACTTTTACTCTCCATACATTTGAATTTGAATACTTAATGTTTCTTAGGAGCCTCATAACTTAGTATATAAGAATTGGGTTTATGTGATTGTCTTTAATATTCAAACAGTTCTCTGTTTATTGTTATAAATGGTTCGAAACTAATAATTAAACTCATTACAGGCGTGGACAAGATTTGTTTCAAGAGATTGACTGACTAGAAGTATCTAACACTTTGACAATTAATGATAGTGGAGTTGGAATGACCAATACTACAAATATGATGTTTTGAAAGCAGGTGGCTTAATGTTTTGATGCGTCTAAGTGTTTTAGATTTGATGAAAAGTTTGGATAGCTTAACTAAAAGTCTATATTTTTATTCAGTTAGTTTAGAGACTTCTCTTGTTACTTAGTTTAGAGGGTTAAAGATATAATGTAATCTAAATATTTGGTGGTGTTGAAATATTGATAGTTTGTGTTTATGTATATAATCTTTGGTTAATTTGTTGCTTTTAAAATTTGCTTTTAAAATTATATGTGCTTGTGTACTCTGTAACAAAAACAGCTATATTAACTTGATAAGAAAAATGGTTGTATTTGATAAGAAAAAGAGTTATATTTTGATTAGAAAAGTAGCTGCAATAGATAACAAAAACAGCTGTATTAAATTTGCTTGGAATAAAAAAACGTCGTATTTGATTTGTTTTTAATTAATTTTAATCGGGGGAATTGAGCTTTTACAGCAGTTATGGGATATTAGAATTGACGTTTTAGGAAAGTTAATAAAGCGTTTTTCTTGTGTTTTATAAAGCGTTTCCTACTTTTTAAAACGTATATATTTAAAACGCTTGTGAAATCGTTTTAAAAGACTCAAATAACAGCTGTAAAAAGTCTTATTTTTGTACTAGTGTAACATATACTCGTTTAACTTTAATGTTAAGATGTTGTGGACTAAATACTTGAGTTCACACTTATTTATTCGAACAAGGGAAAACTTTACATAATATTAAACAAATTTTAGTAGTGTCTAATTTAGGTTACTCGTATATTTATTTGTTTCAATTAGGATATTAATGTTTTTAATTGTCCCATCAGGTCGCTAAAGCTTTTAGTAGTGTTTCAATTAGTTCACTCATATTTTTTTTAATTTTTTTAACTAATTTTTAATTTTTAATAAAATCATTTTTTTTATAAATAATGTTAGTTTTTTTTTAAATATTTTGATTTTTTAAAATATTTGTCATTGATGAATATCTTTAATAGAACAATCCTATCACGTTAGTGATCCGTTTGGGACCAAAATAT
Organism: Flaveria linearis; assembly: GCA_024085815.1. NCBI lineage: Eukaryota > Viridiplantae > Streptophyta > Magnoliopsida > Asterales > Asteraceae > Flaveria > Flaveria linearis. The sequence continues at coordinate 6,171 of JABSNV010000680.1, read as the reverse complement.
TATATGTGAGAGAATTTTTTTTTATAGAAACCTGATTGAAATAATTATGAAATTAAATTACTATTTTACATACTTTTTCTCATTAAACAAATTATAGCTTTCAGTTTGCTCAAAATTAATGAATTGGTACTATATAATAGTTTTTATAATTTGAGTAATATATAGACCCAATTTTTTTAGAAAGAACCTAGCTTTGTTTGTTTATTTATATTTCTTAAAGATATTTAAAAAGCCTTTCATTTCAATAAATAAAAAAGGTTAATTCTTCAATATACTAATATTGGCGCGGCTTGTTAATATTAAAAAAATTACATCTTAAAACAACATGTCATGCATAATATAATAAATCGTATACAAATATATACTTAAAATGAGTGGTGGGACAACTACGTGAAGTTAAGGACATGATAATATACCCAATGGCTTAAATGCGATTGAAAATATATACTTAAAAGATAGGTAGAATACAAAACTTAACAGGTAACTGACCCAAATCATATTTCCGTCAAATATAATAAAGCATGTGTTATAGCTATTCATTATATAACCAAGTTGTCGAATCATTCAAAATTCATGTGCTAGGAAAAAAGCTTCGTCGGCATTAATCTTCTTAGAACACCTTTTATCATTACGGAAAATTAAATTTGCTTATTCATGGTTGTAAATAATTGAATGAATACGAATAAAAAAGATTAATGTTGAGAAGCTTATTCATGTACATTAATGTGGTTCTTAATCAGTTGACAATCAAAGTGTCACATCCCGGCGGAAGCGTGAAATGCGGTTCGGGTGTGACTTGCTTTATCGGAGTACATTAATTATAGCGAAGTAAACACAATAATTATACATACATAAAAACACAACATAAGACATGCTTTTATTTATAATATTTGGAATTACATCTTATCCATAGTTTTCAAAATTAGATGTAATTTTTCTACAACTGGACTACAACATGTCTTTAGAATCGGTAGAAGTGTGCGTCAACGTACACACTACCGTCAACGATGTTGACGGTTAACGTGACACATACCCTTCCGATCACTTCACCCCAACTATTGTGTACTTCAAAGCTACAGTCAAAAGAGTTACTCATTGTTTTCTGAAAAAGTATACTTAAACCAGTCAACAAAATGTTGGTGAGAATATAGGTTTATATCCAAATAAATATTTTGTTGATGCACCAATTACAACCAAACCTACTCACAACATAATCATACTGTCACGAAATAATTCACAAAATCAGATAATATTACATCTCAACCCTCATTCGGTTAGGTGCAGGAAAATAGCAGGAACACTCATTCTGTTGGTGCAAATATTCTCCTAAGTAGCGCTACTAATATTATCGGACGGTTCCTCATTCGAATTAATGATTTTATCACAAATGACAGTAAGTATCAAAAATATTTCAAAAATAGCACATCAAACCAATTAGTATGCTTTTTCCCCCAAAAACTTTATGAATATCAAAAGGATCAAAATGTGGCTATGAAACTCACCGTGTCTCCAAACTTGAACCTATAAAATAGTTCACAGTATCAGACATAAATTTTTTTTAAAATTTTCAGAACCTCCAATGTAAGTATCTTTTGGAAGTTCAGCTATAAAGTAAAATATAGAAATGTTAACATAAAATTTCCAACAAATAATTTACTGTACATAATTACTTATAAATTTGTCCAAAGTCTCCATAAATTATCAAAATTAACTTCGGTTATCTAAAATCACAAAAATTCATAGACTGTTATTTCAACCGTTAGTAATATCCCATAAATTTTATATTATCTAAGTCCAAACAGATTGTTTTCCGAAATTTTTATAATATTCCAATAATTGATTAAAATAGCTTCTGTAATTGATAAATTCTCAAAATTTTACAGAGAGTTTCTTATATAAAATAGAACATCATATAAATATATCAAGGTCCAACTCATATTAGATCAGATTCTGTAAATTTTACAATAATCTTAATATTTAAAAAATAGTTATATAACTCCAAAAATTAGGAAATTTGTATATTCTGTAGATTCAGATTAGTATCACATCCATGATTTTCTCAGAATTTATTATATAATTTAAGTATTTATTCTGATTTTTCTACTGCAGAAAACATAAAAATTCATATATAAATTATTATAAGGAAATAAATTCTGAAATAATTCTAGAGGCTTTTATACTTCAAAAGGGTCATTCTGTGTGACAGGATCTCAGCCTCTCGTGTTGATCAATTAGATTATGTTTGCAGCGGATTTAGCACATTAATTAGCAATTAAAGCAAAAACATAAAAGATATTGCAATTAAAGCATTAACATAGAGAGAGAAGAGTTTTGCGAAGCAATAAATGTTCTATTGGTCGCACGTTTCGGCAATTAAAACTGTATGGCTTGCCATCCTTATATAGGCGGCAAAAGCATGGTGGTGATGTCCTTTTCTGACATCACTGAATATTCAAATTACAGCTGTCAAAACATAAAACTACTGAAGATGTCAACAACTGACATCTTCTTACAAAAGTTCCTAAGTGCTGACAAAAGTAAACTACTGAAATCCTACAACGACTGAAGAACAAACTCTTCAGTCGTTTATAACTACTGATACTATAACAACTGAAGAACATGCTTCAGTTGTTGTACAACTACTGAAACAAAATAAACTACTGAAAAAGAAAAACCACTACAACGACTGAAGAAGACTTCTTCAGTTGTTGTGACAACTCTGAGTCTTCAGTACTTGGTCTTCAGACTTGACTTCAGATGATATAAAACTGATGACTTCAGTAGATATCATCAGTTGTCTTCAGTCTTGTCTTCAGACTTTGTGCTTCAGTAGAAGGTCTTCAGTTCTTTAGTTCTTCAGCTTTTGATTCTTCAGTACTTGTCTTCAGTACTTGAAGTCTTCAGTACTTGTAAGATCAGTACTTCAGACTTCAGTACTTGGTCTTCAGTACTTTGGAGTCTTCAGCTGATATTCTTCAGTTCTTTGATCTTCATACTTTGTTCTTCAGACTTTGTCATAACAGCAGAAGGCTGGAGCTAAGATGCTCTCGAGTTTGACATTCAAGCAAGAGAACACAATAGCTGATGAGAGTCTTCAGATGTTCTCGAGTCTGACATTCAAGCAAGAGAACATTGTAACTGATGGGAGTCTTCAGCAGTTATAGCAGTGGCATGTGGGACTTAGAGGTTTTCCTGATCTTGGCTCATTGGTTCTTTTGGTCCAACAAACTCCCCTGAACCAATGCAGCCAAAACCTCTAATTATTGGATGTCCCACTTATTGGTGGCATAATGATTGGTCTATTTCCTTCTAGATCAGATTAGAAGTTGACCCAGATAAGCACTGGCCATAGAGGTAGTCTCAAGTGTTTGTTTGGCTAAGTATGGATGGGAGCTCTGTCTTGGGGAATTGGACACAGAGCTGTTGCCCCATCCATGAGATCTACCTCCCACGTACAAGCCGGTAGGATTCTCTACAGTAAGCCTGAAGAAAGATCATTTGTTCTCTTTGGACAGGTCTTCAGGCTCACCTTCGAATAACCCTCCCGACCGTACAGCTCTGAGAGGTACTTGACCTGTCTTCCATTTTTGAGCTCAAGTGTTGTGATTTGTCTATATGCAAACTCATCAGGGTGTTACCCTCTAACAACAAAGTGAGCTCATTCCTATGAAAATTCTCAAGCTTCTTATAGACCAGACCCTTCCTAACCACCACTATTTATCTAGCATTGAAAAGGGTGATTGGCCGGCTCTATAAGCTTTCTCGAATTCATCTACTATTTCCCAGGGTGTTATTACAATAGCCACAGAGATCTCTCATCTACGATTCTCTTTAGTTGGTTTGTATCTCACAGGCATGTCCTTCTTGACTATCCTGGGCCACCCTTGGGTCAGGCCAAGTTCTCACCCTCTCCCTTTCATATTGAAAGGTTTGTCTGAGGGTGAATAACCTCAGAGCTTCTCTCTGCATGTTTATTATAGAGATGGTAGCAGTATAACATTTGTCAATGCTTTTCAGCATTTCCTCATCATGTCTTTTCTGCTGCTCCTCCTCTTCTAACTTAACCTTCACAGTGTCCTGCTGTGAGGTGGGATTGATGGTTTGTGGTTTGGCTTTGGGTAGAGGTATAACTGCTGAGAGTGGCAGGCTATCCTCATCATCATCCTCTTCTTCATCTTGCAGCTCAGCACCCTTCTCTTCTTCTTCAAGGGTGGATCATTGGCTGCGGGTTTGGTGGTAAAGGAGTTGGTTTTGTGGGTTGTGGTTGGGTTGTTGGTGTGGGAGTGTGGCAGGCACTGCTAGCAGCCTAGAGATGAGGGCTGGTTTGGTTAGCTTGACTAGCAGTGTCCTGTTCCCAGCACCGGCTTCAGATAAGGCCTCTGCGACCAGTCCCTTTGTAAAATCACCAGCCGAACAAATCTTGGTGGTTATAGCCAAGAGTTTGTCCTGGTCCATGCCTTAAACATCAAGGACTGGTCTGCCCAGGTACTTCGAAGTGAACCTACTCATAGCCTCAAGTTTTTGTTTTCCTCTTGGCTATGAGTAGTCCATCGGTACTCAATCTCTCTCCTCTCCATATCCTGATCTCTGATCTAGCAAGGCAGTGTCCTTGTCAAAGCCTTGCCTGAACAGCTGTTCAATGACTTTGTCATTGAACGGTATAGTTCAGCATCAGCCTCCTTGAAAAGGGCTAGATCAGGATCAGCCACCTTTTTCCCTCTCCCTTATTCTTATCAGTGATACTGAAATCCTTGGATTTCAGCCACTTATATGCTCTACCTCCCTCACTTTCCTCTTCCCCTTCTCCCTCACCTACTACTCTCACTTTCCTCTTCCCCTTCCCCTCACCCTACTACTCCTCCTCAGCCAACTCCCTCTCTAACCACCCCTCTTTCTCTGCCTCTTTCTCCTCCTCTCCCCTCTTCCTCTTGTCTTGCACTGATGTCTCCCCCTTTTGGTTGCATTGGTTGGTTTGACTATCAGCAAGAGCCTTAGATATGGCAACCTCCACCATGGGTTGTATATATGTGGAAGACTCTCATCAAGGGTTTGAATAATTATATTTTTAAGGATTGGTGTGATTGAGAGGCAGGGATTTCTGGAGGATAGCATCTAGCTGCTCAGGGGGGTTCTGTCCCTGAGAGCTAGTGCCAGAAGCAGGGGCTGGTGGCTGAGTTTGTGGGAGTGGCTCAGTGGTTGTGTGAGACCTTCGGGTGAAGGTGCCATCTGTGGGGTAGTGGTGGCAGATGGACTTCTATCCTGAGTCATTTGAGCAGCAGCTCTTTGAGTCTGCTTATCTCATCCTCAAGGATAGTGTTTTGAGCTACTACCTCGTAAAGAAGCTCAGGTCATCATCAGCATGAGCTGAATCACCTGACCTCCTGACATTGTCAAGGATGAACATGTCCTGAGTGTGGCTCAGTAATGACATGTGCCCCTTGTTCATGGTACTGGGGACTTCTGGCCTCAGGATTGGATCCATCATCGGCCATTGCCTCTGGTGAGTTCTTAGTGATGTTACCATCTTCACCCTGCTCAGATGTTGATGCAGGGGAAGTGGCAGCCTCACCAGATTGTTCTCTCTCCCTACCACACTGGGAGAGTGAACTGATTCTCTGTGCTGTGGGCTCCGATCAGCACTGTGCCTACCCCCTCTTCGTTGGAGTTCTCCCAGGTGTAATAGTTTTCTGGAGAGGTGGAGTGCTCAGATTGGTCAGCACTTTGGCTATTACCAATGTTGGGCTTAGTGGGGGCGTCTCCTCAGTATGTGGGCTAGAAGCAATATGCACATGGGAGGACTGTGCTCTGCAATGGCAGTCTCCTCAAGTGAGAGAGACCCCAGTAATATGGTTGCCCCAAAATTGGTTTGCATCAGGCTCCTGTTGAGAGGAAGCCTGCGTTTTTGTGGTGGGTGGAGTCGTGGTACCTGCTGGGAGAATCGAACCAGCAGGCACATCCTCCTTTGTGTGGCAGGGGCATCCTCAGGGGACTCATCTCCCTGAGTAGCCTTTTAGGCTCTTTTTGGCTTTGGCTTGGTGGACTGTGGATTTGGAGGTGGAGGCTGTGGGTTTCCAGCTGCGTGGGTTTTCGCAGCCGGCCAGCCTGTTTGAGTGTGGGGTCAGTGTTGTGCCTGGAGTATACCTCAGCTTGAACAGCCATGGCATGTGACCC